>JAFIDM010009631.1:3340651-3377753 GCA_023159025.1 Thereuonema tuberculata
TTTCTCCACACGTGAAGGAATTTGCTGGATATTGAACCCACCTCTGCTGCCTTTCTGGAAGTACACGTTCGTCTGTCCAGAGCTTAAGCCATTAAGGAGGACCAGTAGGTCGACATCCACCCCAATGATGAAAGCTTGGTCGAACGATGAGCTCTTGGAGAGGGCAGTCCTCACTATATCAGTATCGGCATCTTCTTGAGATTGATGTACCTTGATACCCAGTCTCTCTGAATTTGATAGGTTACGCATCATGGTGATCAGTTGACGTTTGTTACATTCATTTGAGAGCAGTTTTGCTTGGGGAACTTTGATGGGTGTTGCTGGAGAGAGAAGCAGAGCGTCGCAGGCGTTCAGCTGATTTAGTGCTCTTCCCGCTTCCGAAGTTTTTATTCACTAAACAATAGATCCGCCTGCCAGGGACCTGGCACAAACGATTTCTATAGAAGGGCACCAGTACAAAAATTCTGTAACCTTTTCCATGCTGTCCCTTTTTTACATAGGCATTGCACACAGTTTTCGGTCTCACTCTCATTGGATAAAAATAATTCCGAGAGCCACAGAATAAGGAGACCCGTAGTGATACTCGCCCATATTATCGTTAGATTTGTGGAGTACCTTAGCGGGACTCATCTGTATTCCGGGGTATTATGTATTCTGTAGGTATTCTTGTATTGTGTATATTTCAATGTATGATTTTATATGTATGTTTAGTTACAGCCATATTTTATATCGCAAACATTAAATTCGAATAAACTGAAACATGTGCCAGACTTTCGCAGTTTTTCGAGCACCGCGGGAGTAGCACAGGGTTTCAGGGTTGCAAACTTGGGTATAAATAAGTTTCAGGGGTAATAACAACATATTAAAAAATCGTAGATACATGCGCGTTTGCGACATTTGCCTTTTTTTGTGTCGATATTGACTGGCCTAACTTTTTTTAACGAACTCCATGCCAACATTATTCAGTACCATGTTTTCATCATTTTTCCAAAATCCGATGTTTTACTATTTTTTGGTTTTTGAGGAAACTATGAGGCCTAAAGGCACCATTTTGGAATCAACTTGAAGCTAATTCAATTCTCTACAAATTCTTCTCTTATGATTTTTCTGTAGGACCATTCGTTTAGCCGGTACGTGTCTTGGGGAAAATGACCCTACCGATAACTTTTCACTTTTAGGAAACAATTGCCCATTTTTGACTGGCTGTTTCTCGGCAACCAATGGACCTCGAGAGCTCGGTTTGGGCTCAAATTGTAGCAAATTTAATTTGCTTTACAAAAGTATTGAGTGAAGATGCCCGATAAACTATTCCTTCCGGTGTTTTTTTCGACAATACTGACACAGGTGCTCGAATTTCGCAGTGTTTCGAACACCACAGGAGTAGCACAGGGTTTTCAGGGTTGCAAACTTGGGTATAAACTACTCTCAGGGGTCCTAACAACATATAAAAAAAAAACGTAGATACATGCGCGTTTGCGATGTTGGATGCTTTTATTGACTGGCCTATCCATAAATTTCCTAACTATGAGTGTTGTGTTGAGTACCACAGCCTTCTGGAGTTGTGCATAAGTGTTTTTGTAAAGTCCTAGTGTGCTGAGGCTATGGTGCAATGTGTGAGGCACCAGACCAGTAGCGGACAGGACGATGGGTGCAACACGTACTCGGTCCTGCCTCCACTGCTTCTGGAGCTCGTGTTTTATTATTTTACTATTATTATCTCGAAAAAGTTTCAAACCATGGGTTTCCCCAGCTAAAACAATATGGCGGGTCAAGGACCAAAGCACATATTGCCAAGTGTAAAAAAAAAGGGTGGAAGAATAGTTAGGGATGGGTGCTTGTGTCCATAAATTTCCTAACTATGCGTGTTGTGTTGAGTACCACAGCCTTCTGGAGTTGTGCATAAGTGTTTTTATGAAGTCCTAGTGTGCTGAGGCTATGGTGGAATGTGTGAGGCACCAGACCAGTGGCGGACAGGACGATGGGTGCAACACGTACTCGGTCCTGCCTCCACTGCTTCTGGAGCTCGTGTGCTAGGTCTGTGTATTTACTTATCTTGTCTGCGTGAGTTTTCTGCATGTTCTTGCTGATAGGCACTGCAATATCAATGAGATAGGTCTGTTTGTTGACCTTATCAACAAGTGTGATGTCAGGTCTGTTGTGATGTATAGTTTTGTCTGTGCGAATGGGGCAGTTTATATGAGGGTGACTCTAATATGCTTTGTGGTGTGTACTTGTAATACGGGACTTAATAAGTGAATGTGTGTGTGCTAGCTTGACTATAAAATAAGATGAAAAACAGCATACACACACAAAAAAAAAATTAAAAAAGATTTATAAAAACATTTAAAAAATACTTACGAGCCTTTCGAGTTCCTCCATGGAACTCCTCTTCAACACAATGGACTCTTACATAGATTCTAAATATATACATAATTTCAACCCAAAACAACCAATAAGATTAATATTAAATAATCAGCTTCCAATTGGTGCCAACTTAACGCAACGTCATTGGGTGTGGAAGAAGAGATTCCTGACTTCCATCTGTCGGAAGAATTGGCATTCGGTCATCATGACGTCGTCTAGCTGTTGTTGAACGATGGACGCTACCTGATTGTGTCGGTGGAGGTAGGAGAGAAGGGGATAGCCTGATATTATGTGTTCGATCGTCTCATGCGTAGTGTGGCATTTCCTGCATCATGATATGTATGTTTGCGTCATGTAGGATGTGATTCTTGTAGTTGCGTGTGGGGATGACTTGGTCCTGTATCGCGATCATGAACCCTTCGGTCTCCCCAAAAAGCTCACCACTCGTCAGCCATCTGTTCGACCCTTCCATGTCGACATGAGGCTGGCTGAATTCGTGGCGATGTCTGTCAAGGAGTTCCTTACGAGCTCATGATTCACGCAGCTGCTGTGTGTGGGTGTCGTAGGTGGTGAGTGTTGGATAAGGGTTTTCGAGGTCGAGGGGTGTGAGGTGTGTGTCAGCCTTGACAATGGCTGAGTGGAGTGAGGAGTCTTGTGCTCTTTGGTGGAAGTGTTCCCGAAGTGTGTGTACTTGTTTTTCGTGTAGGGTGATGAGATTGATGAGTCCTCGGCCTCCCTCCTTGCGGGGAAGAGTCATCCTTTCTATAACGTACTTGGGATGGTGTATGTTATGTTTCGTGAATGTAGTACGTGTTGTGCATTGTAATGCTTCGAGTTCGGTGTTTGTCAATGAAATTATTTCGAAGGAATATGTTAGTGTAGGGACGGAAAAGTGTTGATGGCTGTAATTTTATTTCTGGCATTGAGTTGTGTTTTGAGGATGTTGTGAATGTGAGCACGGTTTATGTTCTTGAGTGCGTTTTTTGATGTTTGCGTTGTCAATGACGCGCGCTTGCTGGAAGCCCAGGTACTTGTAGAACTATCCCTCTTAAATGTATTGGATGGCCAACTCATAGTCCAGTTCAAAACCCTCCAAATTCTTAGCCTTCCCGCATGTTATATGTAGCTTGCGGCATTTGTCGATTTCAAATTCCATCCCCACGTCTTTGGTGAACTCTGTGGTGACTTGTAGTAAATTAGCAAGTTGTGCGTTGTTTGTGGCGTAAAGTTTAATATCATCCATGAAGAGTAAATGTATGATTTTGTATGGTGTCAGAGTGCCTGAGGTAATCCTACAATCATGTTTTGTGTTGTCTAGCATATGGCTAAATTGATTCAAGGAGAGGCAGAACCAAAGAGGACTCAAGGAGTCTCCCTGGAAAATACCCCTCCTTATGGGATTGGGGTCTGTAGGGATGTATTATAGTTATTGGAGGTGCGCAGGTGTAATGTTGTCTTCCAACTCTTCAGCGCGGCATCCAGGAATGGCGTGATCTTGGGGTGTATGTTGGAGAGATGAAGAGTATGTAGGAGCCAGGAATGAGGGACTGAGTCAAATGTCTTCTTGTAGTCGATGTACGCGATAAGTTCCTACTCTTCGCGAGCGTCTGGCGCAGGATTATAGAGTCAATAAGGAGTTGCTCCTTACAACCCTGGGAATTCCTTCGACAGCCCTTCTGCTGTTCGGAAAGGATGTTATGTAAGGGATCTGTAGATTTTTTTCTCATTGTATTGGAAAGTGTTGTTCTGTTGTTTGCGTAGAGTACACTGTTTGTATCATTGTAATCATTTTGTAAGAGCACTCAGTTTTGTTTTAGTGTGTCGAGATGTTCCTTAACCTGGGTATGATGGTTTAAGTGTGAAAGGCGAGTGTTTATGTGCTTGAATATCTTTCTAACCTGGAACATAAGTTTCTTTGTTTTGTTTCCTGCACAGTACTGTGGGAACCTGGATATGTCTCCTCTAAGGTCACTGATGCGACCCTCAAGGCGACGTCTCCAAAGGGGGATGTATTCTTGTGACTGTGCAGTGGGAGGTATGTGGTGTTGTTTGATTCCAAGTGCCGCGCAGTACAGTGTTGTGTGACTGTCTTCTAATGTTTGGATATTGTCAAGGTGTTGTGGGATAGCGTGTGTGTTGAGATGGTGTATGATTGTGGAGAGTTTTTTTTGATGTGAGTACTTTGAGGGAGTAGCGGCCTGAGTATGGAATTTGTGCCTGTGTATTGTGCTAGTGCAATGCAGAAATGATCATGTGCTGCACGTAATATGTCATTAGTTGTATTGTTGGGGCATGTGTACTGAGGGGTAGAGATTACTTCTGTGTTTGCCACAGAGGTAATGTTTTCTAGTGGGGTGGGTTGTGGTGTCCTGTGGTTGGGTTCAGCGGCTTCTTCCCTAATTTGTGCAAGTGTGCTTGGGGGAATAAGATTGTTTACTACTATGGAACGTCGCCGATCCGCTACCCGCTGTTCGCTAAGCCCTAACGATGGATAACGTGTGATGAATGCTTGGTGTAGTGGCTGTCTGTATCCTGTGAGATGAGTTCCTAACTGTGTAATGGTGTAGAACTCGCGCATAAGATCCTGGTTCATCTGCAAATGACCATCTGGTGCGCTGGTGGGGTTTCCCAGTCTTGGTGGTGGCCTGCTCTGACACAGATGAAACACTTTCGACCGTTCGAGCTGGATTGTGTTGCCCAGGCATTGTAGTAGCATTGTAGTGGCATACTAAAGAATGGGGTGCCACTTTCTCCACCACCATCTGCGGGAGACTGTAGTATATTTTTCGAATGGAGGTGGCTGCGTAACCCGAACGCATATGACTTTATCCTGCGCCACACCCGATGCAGCATGATCAATATTAGAACAAGATCTCATCATAGATGGTTGGACCCTTTAGCCTAACCTATAGCTAAACGAGGAGGTAGGGTCCGTGGGGGCTTATTATTATTATTAATATTATTATAGTGAATTATCGCATATTACGTCTTCATCTTCAATTATTTATTTATTTATTTTTATTTTTCTCTTTCTTCATTTCTCTCCTTCTTTGAATTACATTAGAGTCCCGATTATCCGAGTTAATGTGGACCAAGACTAACTCGGATAACTGAAAAACTCGGTTAAACCGAAAATTGTAAATAAAATAAATCGTCTAGGTTTAAATGTATATTTTAACAAATACAAAAGTTATACAGATAAGTTATACATACAATTCATATTGAAAAAGTTCTTTCACTTAAAAAGTCCTTAGTTGTTTTTTTATTTTACGTTACTTTGGCGTTGTTTTGCAGCAGTGCTTCGGCATTTTTTTAAGGATAACCCAGGATTGTTGGTGTCGAAACCATTCTCCGATCCCAGATAGGGGGTTATATGACTAGATGAACGAAGATTAATTTGCGAAAAAAAATCCTAGAAATATTTGATAGCTCGGTTAAAGCGGAAACTCGGATAATCGGGGTTTTACTGTACTTAAGGGTGTTGTATTTTTGCTTACATTTCAAACTCCCATAAAATGATTAAAAACACCAAAACTCTATTCACAATTTTACTAATCTCTCAAATGTGAAAAATTTGGTATTAATAAGTGCGTTATTACTTCGGTGCACATTGGCCCGTTTTATTAAATGCCTTAGAAAGTGAGCTGCCAATACCAGACTTGGATTATAAGTTTAATCTCCTAAATTTTAAGTTGAAAGTTGATAAGTATATTATTCTTTGAGTAATTTTACAGTCTTTTTGCTGATTTTATAACCCCTTAAGTGATTTTAGAAATGCCGAAATTTAAAGCGAAATAGATGAACCTAAACTGTTTAATGCAAAGTTTGATCAATGCATTGCCTCTTATGCAAAGTAGCCAAAAAACAGATTAATTCAGATTTAGTCAAAAACCTATGCTTCTAATTATAAAATTTGCTATAGTTGCGTTACTATTTTTGTTTTTAGTTATCATTTAAGAGCCTAAATAAACAGACATCCACATAGACACAGAAAAAATAATCTATACAGAAATCACTGGAAAGCAGGAATCGGAAAATGTGAATTTCCAAGAATATCATGGCATATTTCACATAATTATTGCGTTATATAATACAGTAATTATAATAAGATTAACAGTATAAATAACAAAAGTATTTTGCATGTTGTCTTCTTAATTATTAATTATTATATTTTTCCCTTACTCCTTGTTCTCACTATTCCTAAGTTAGTTTCCACATAATTACAGTTCATGGAATTACAAACACGTGACTATTTAAAGATATAAATGATAGTTAGTGAAAGAAATGAGGTTATTTTATTTCAAAGAAAGAAAAAAACCGTTTACAATAATTTTTTTATTTTTATTTATTTAAAACGATACATGGTCATAATTGAGGATTCATTAATATCGAAAAAGACTAGTAATTTTAAAGATTTAAGTGAATTGAGAAATGTTAAAAAGCTTCCATTTCAGTAAATGTATTATTTGTAGTTTCAATTAGAACAGTTTTCAAAATTAATTGAAGAATATCAGTAGAGGAAAAAAATTAAAACATATGATAGAAGAAAAAAAAAACCACTTTTCATTAATAACAGAACTGAAGTTAAAGTCATCTATTGTTCGATTACAGAATATTTTTTCATTCTTTTGTTGTAGTTGCAAATTTTACCTATTTTTTGCATGTTTTCGAAAATATGTCTCTTCAAAGTGCTTGTCAAAAAATGAAAAGTTCTTTCGCATTCAGAGTATTGACAAGAGTTGAAATTTACCTCTGAATTCTTGAATTTGCTGTAATTCACTACTTTGATTTATTTTTTAAAAAATTCTTTGCTAAATGTTACTGTTGTCGTCTATAGAGGTAGGGTTCTTTTAATGGATTGACATTACTTGGTTTATTAAAGCAAAATGTTTCATCATCTTCATCAAAATGTTTCTATTAGTAAGAAGGTAGTAAGTAGGATTTTTATTTCCTTATTTATTTCAGTTTACAATAGTTTTATGTTACTACTACATTTTAATAATATCTGCAAAAAAATAATCAAAATTATTAAAAAAAAATTTGAGGGGGGAAGGGGGTGTTTAAGGAAATTTCTGAACATTTAGTAGATCATGGCTCTTATTTATAAGCATTTTGTTAAGTAATATCTTTTTAAACTATATTATGCCCAAATCACACCATCATATTTTTCATCATTGTTTTCAATCATTGACCCCAGGCCCGGACGGGCTCATTGAGAAGGGCGGTGGAAACTAACATGGCAGGGGCGTATATATATATTTTAGTTCAGGAGAATTTTATTTTAAAAATTTTATAAATGAATTTTAAAACATTATATAATTTGTTCTAATATATAAAAAAAAAAGTTCTACAAAGTTTGCTTTTTATGTTATTAGCGCCAATGCTACCATCAGGATCCCAACAAAAAAAGAACATTCACTAAGTTTGGAATTTCTCCGGAACATGGTTTTTACTAATTGTATTCATTAATAGAAAGGACGTTTTTAGAAAACTGCAAAATTTATAAACGAATGTTGTCTTAATTTTAACCCAAGCTCGTGAAAAGGAAACTAAAATTTACAAATAAAAAGAAACCTATCTTTTAAATGTAGAATATTTTTTCTTTAATATTTTAATTTCATTTGAAATTGTAAATTTGTTTTTTGTTAGTAATTTCTATTGACTTGTGTTTGAATCAGTGGGTTCTAATCAATTGGGAATAGTTTCTCTTAATCAAAGAAGTCATTCCAGGTCAATTCAATCATTTAGTTGTGGTTGCATCATCCATTGTATTCATTTTCTTTTTATATTTGTTTGTACTAGCAATTAATTCGAAACTATTTCTTTTTTTTCCATCTACTGCTATCTTGTATTTAGACTCACCAAAATTAAGAAAAAAGGCCATTGTTTGCAGTGAGGCAAAATGGCAACGAACAATATCTACACCCTAGCATGATTACGATTTTCAAAACATCATTATAATTATTACTAATTTCAGTAAACATACTATGAATGCAATTTTCATCAAAAAATGTGCAAATAATCGATATATTTTGAGAGAAAAGATAGGTATAATGTTAATATCAGTCGTTTTACTCCCCATTGCGCCCCTGGCGGCCGCCCAGTTCACCAGCCCCTAACAATGACCATGATTATGTGGTTTTTTTTAAAAGGTTCTAAAAATATAAGGTTTTCATTGTCTTAAAAAAATTTTTTTGGGCAAAAATGTCGAGTCCGTTCTTGGTTATTATTCGTTCAATTCCTTATTACTTCTACTGCATAATTTTAATGCTTGCTTTTATTAAATTCCTTTTGAGCCTAGCGGAACGCTGGACAAGGAATCGAAATTTTTTGTATTATTGTTTATTTATTTTTTTAAATAATCCACCATTTGCCTAAGGATAGTTTAAAATTGTGGATTTTTTTCCCTAAACTTCTTCCTTTCTTTCTTAATTGATTCTTCTAAATTCATATTTTAAAAAAAAAAAAGTTTTTTTTTTTTTTTTTCAAAATCAGTTATTTAATAAAATGTATAAAGATATACTGGAATAAAACTAATGCTAAATAAAAATTAGTAATTTATTCTTAATCTTTTAGTTTTTAGTATAATAAATGATTTTTCTTTATAATTTCTTCTAATTATTAGGTTCTGCTCATTGTGATCTGAACATAAGTAAATATTCCGTTTTGAATAATGAAGCTTCAATCTAACCACAACATAGCTCAGCTCTTTGACAGGAAGTTCTGTTATTGCTGAAATTAGTTTCATGTCCGAAGATAAATTAACTATGAGAAGTTTCATTTTTAAGTTAATTGTAATTTTCTTGGATCTTGTTTAAAGTTCATTGTATCTGATGCTGGAATGTCCGCATTTATGTATAGTAATTACAACAAGCAGTACAGTACTTTTAGTAAGTATAGTACACATATTACAGATTATATTTACAAAAAACATTAATATAAAATTAACGTAAAGTTTGTTTTTGATCAATCGATGGAATGTCGATTGAAGTTTCCTCAACCGTGACTTTAGATGTACTGTACAATCACAGTAAGGGGACCTGATCAGGAAGTAAAGACATTTTATCAGTCTCTCATTCTAAGAAGAATTAATAACCAAAGAGTCAAAATAAAACATGTCAAAGGTTGTTTTTTGAGAGTACTTGTACCTAAAAACAATTGTTATGATGAAGTAAGATAATATATCAGGACGCCGACGCACTCGTCAATAAAGTTAAAAAGAATTAAAATATTTAAAAAGGGGCAACTAGTTTCGGACCATTTTGTATTTGGTCCTTCCTCAAGCCAAGTGATAAAAATTTAAACATATGCTTTATAAAACCATTGACCTAAGAGTATGTGCGCAGCAGGATTGCGTTATGGAAGAGGCGCGCCATTGGAGCGCGGATTGGAAGGGTTTATTAAGATAGTGCGGGGTGGAAAGTCGTGGGTGGGATTGGGGCTAATTTAAATTTTATTTCTACTAGGGGTGGAGGGGAGCCGTGCTGGCGTGGTCGTGCGGTCTCGGCGGCGGCCAGTACCTGGGTTCGAATCCCGGCAGTGGCATGGCTGTTTCTTTCTTCTTCTGTGTTTCGTCCAACGCTGTTCAAGGGGTCACAGTGGTGACCTATGTCAGCGGATTCTTCTCACAAATATAATATAATATAGGGGTGGAGGGTTATGGACATCGTGGGTTTTCTTTTCTTTTTCCGAAGCCCATATTGTTCCATATTTTGGACCGATATGCATTGGTTGTAGGGTCTGTGAGGATACGAAGGAATTATTTACATTAATTAATACAATTTTAACGTGCCGTTACAATGTAATAAATAATCAACTATTTCGGCACTAATTTTAAAATTATTAATCCCAATAAATTTTTATTCGAGGTTCGTTTCGAACCTCGACAATTTAGGTTTCTTTGTCAAATTGCTAAAAGAAAATCCCTACCCCCTACCTCTAGCGTACCAAAGGGGGGGCGGGGGGGGCGGTTCGCCCCGGGCCCCCACCTGGGAGGGGCCCCATGAAGCAGCTTATTTCCTTTTTTTTGGTTGTCAAAGTAAGACTAGGGGGACCCATCTACACAAGATTTCCTTTTTTTTTTTTTTTGGTTGTCAAAGTATGACTAGGGGGGCCCCATCTACAACTCCCGCCCCGGGCCCCCAAAGGCGTTGGTACGCCACTGCCCCCTACCCCTACCTTAAAACGTTAAACGCGACCTCCCTTCACGAGAGCCGTCGGTTGAATGAGAAAGATTAGTCCTTGGAATCTTGGGAATTTAAGGATGATGCGTAAACACCTAGCGGAAAGGATATGAGTTAGCACCGGATATGGGGGTCTGCTACAGCTAACACCGCTTTTAGATTGGGAAAGGAGCGGAGTGAGTTACAAACCATATTTGAAAACATTGGTAGTAGATAAATCTTGGTTGTAACTCCCCATCGCTCTAATCATTCCCGATTCAAAGAATTCTCTTAAGTATCTGTTTTTTTCTTTTTCCAAATACTATAACGTTTTGGATGTCTAAAAGGTGGCAGTGGGCTGCGGTGCTATAAGTTAAATTACGTTTACTTCTTGCGTACAAATGCTCTTTCACACCCAATTCTCTTTTTGAATTGCCTATATACTTATTATCCTTTCTTGTCTTACCTTGATACCGTAAGCCTTAGATAGGACCCTGTTTTTCCAATAGCGTTTCCTTGGGTCTAAATCTCTTATCCTGATTGAGAATGTTTCCAATTGTGTTTTTGGGTTTGCAAGCGACACCAATCCCCACTGATGCTAGTATGGGTTTGATTCGTCCTATAAGTTCCTTGTCATAGGTTAATGACACACATTTTTTGTATTTTATCACGATTGCTTTTCATCGCGGTATCGTTTACGTCCTTAATGGATTTAATAACATGTTTCTCAAACCTTTTTTTCCTAATGAACTTATTGAAATAACCCTCAATTATATAATCAGGGAAACCATTGTCTTTAAAAATCCTTCTGATTTCACTACATTCTTTTTGCAGGATGTATTGATTAGAGCATATTTTAAATGCTCTATCTAAAGCCATAAAGACGGCATTTCTTTTGTAGCATTCTAACACCGAACTATTGTAATTTACAGTAATGCGGGCATCAGTTTTTTTTTCGGTAAACTGATGTATCATACGTGTTTTGGTTTTGCTGAATTCCCACATCTAAAAAAAGGTATATATTCATCTTTATTAGTCTCCAAAGTAAATTGTATCTTTTGATTAATCTTATTAAAATCACTTAGAATATCATCCACATAATGCTTATTAATAATAAGAAACGTGTCATCTACGTAACGGCATAAATAATGCACGTTATGATATACACTGTCAATCGAGGTTATCTGATACTCAATGTAATCCATTACACTTTCGGCTAAGATCGCCGAAGACCGTAAGCCCATAAAAGTTCTAGAGGCTTGTAAGTATATACGCTTATTAAAGGTATAGTATTGTATGTGGAAAAACAAATCAACCAATTGTAACAACCCTTTAATGCTCAAACTAAATCCTTCTTTCGTAACTGCTACCTTATTATTAATCTGATATTCCAATGCTTGGTTAATCAGTGCAGGTGTAATGGAAGTGTACATGTCAGCGACATCCAAAGATACCATTCTAGTGTCGGGATTTGGTTGTTGATTTCTTAAATATTCCAACAAAGGTCCACGATTGAGTATTTGGATCGGTAGTCTATGCTCTTAAACATCCTTTCCATTGTTTTAGAAATAATCATTATGGCTTTATTACTGCAATTAATGATAGGTCTTACTTTAAACAATTCCCCTTCTTTATCCTTATGGATTTTGGGTAGTCCTTTAAACATTGGAAGGGATTGATTTAATTCTATACGTTGTTTAGATACATCTTCAGTAATAAAACCTATTTTGCAGGCTTTTTCAAATTTTCTATTAATTTCCTTAATTACTTGGTTTTCCGTTTGCCCAATCGCCACAAAGCTATTTGGTTCCCATACGAACTTCTCACGTATATCAACATAATCATCCTTATTAAGGATGACCAGCCCCCCCCCCCCCTTATCCGCTACCGTGAAAATAACATCCTTTGAGTCATGTTGCTTAATTCATTATAATGCCTATTGCTGATTCCTAATTTGGTCCTTGTTTTTGGACCTATATCCATTAACGATCCTTCCTATGCTTCTTCTTATGTGGGACCTTTCATTTTTATTAGGGTAAACCTGATTTGGGCTTCCAAATATGTTAGTGATTCAACAAAATGAACCTTCTTGTGTCCTATATTAAAGTCTATTCCTTTAGAAAGCAGTTCCATTTGTGGGCGTATGAGTACCAACTTGCTATCATTAATGACCTTCCCATTGTTCACGCAATTTGGTAACGGTTCGGATTTATTGCCCGCTAACCTTCCTAATTTTTTACAATGCCGTTTAGTGATGGCAGTTCTTGTGTAAAGCGCTTTTTTTTGCACCTTTTATTAGAAGGAAGCAATAATCACCTCTTTCTATCTGTCTTTCCAATTTTACCGGAGTTCCTTTTTAACGAAGCTATAAGCCTTGTGCGTTTTCTATGTGCCTTTTGTAACCTTTCCCCAATTAACAATCTTTGTATTCTATCTTTAAGATCTAAGATTTTTTCATTATTAGAAGGGATGGACAAATTACATCCCGAGGGTACTAATCCTTCCCGCTTACAAATACCATTAAAAATAATGGATGCCTTGACGGCTTCGATATGTTTATGGATGTCCAAGAACTGCCTTATCTCATATTTGATAAAAGGGTATTTCAAAAGCATCCCGGCAACAGTTGAGGTTGCCGTTATCATATTAATACAATTTTAACGTGCTGTTACAATGTAGTAAATAATCAACTATTTCGCACTAACTTTAAAATTATTAATCCCAATAAAATGACGTACGTTTCGAACCTCGACAATTTAGGTTTCTTTGTCAAATTGCTAAAAGAAAATCCCCCCTACCTTAAAACGTTAAACGCGTCCTCCGTTCGCGAGAGCTGTCGGTTGAATGAGAAACTTTCCATTTTCGCACGAATGGGTTATTTTCTTTGCATATTATCTCAGCGGGACAAGAACTTTATCTTAAATTATTTTAAGATCCGCTAAAGCTTTAACTGCTACTTTCAGTCGCATTTCCTCCACCCACATTAATAAGCTTACCCAACTCAGCCTAAAAAAATGGCCTCTTATTAATCAAGTCAATAGCAGATTAGTTAATATTAACAATACCAATTTAACCTTTGCTCAACGGCAATTATTAAATAAGGGGCTTAAATTTAATCTTCCTACAAGACCCAACCTTCAGGATGTCATTCCCCTGATTGATTGCTGCCCTCCCCTCGGAAAGCGTTCCCGTCGCTAAACGTGCTTCCATTGGCAACATTGTATGAAGATCACTTCCTACTCCTCTCAGTCCCATTGAAATAGAAGGCTGAATCCAACTTAAAAACAATAAGAATTTAACAGTAATTCCGGCAGATAAGGGAGGAGGATCTGTTGTTTTGGACCATCTGCAATATGTCCAAATGGCCAATCATTTTTTAACAACACAAATGGAATAAAAAATGTTTCCTCTCAACAAAAACCAGCGCTCAACCACAACAGGAAGATAATCCGATTGCTAGTAGCACAGAAGTGTATTTCCCAGGAACACGCAGATCAACTTAAAGCAAAACTATCATAGCAAAACCCCCCCTCAATTTTTCCACCATGCAACTCACCACAGAAATTATTCCCCTCGTCCAGGCTTTGTTCAATAGGCAGCTCTTCAGTTTTGGCAATAGTATATATCAGCAAACAACAGGACTATTTATGGGCCTCGGCCAAGATCGCTGTGATTTACATCGAGGATATGGTGTTCACCATTCTCGACAACAAAGCCATCACTATTGCTTTTTATTGTCATTATGTGGATGATCTGATTTTTTATAGCAATCCCTCCACCCTCGAGGCCACAAGTCGCACATTTGAATCCATACATCCTAATATTACCTTCAAAATGGAGGAAGAAAACGAGGCTGACAACTCTATCGCTTTTCTGGACGTCCGCCTACAACGAAATAATTCCCAATTTCTTACCTCGGTTTATAGAAAACCCACATCTCAACCTATCACTCTCCACTACAATTCCTTTTGTCCTTATCTTTCAAGATGAATAATATTAAAATGACCGTTAGTAGAGCCTTTAAATTATCAAGTACTCAAGATGCCTTTCTCTCTGAAATCAATATAATCCAGTCTTTATTTACTTCTAACGGATACCCCCTCACTCTCATCAATGAAAACCTCCCTGGCACATTACAATAATGACAGTCCCCCGCCCCCTCTCGATCCAAGTACAAATATGTTTCCATGCTCTTTCATCCCCTTCTCCATCAAACCCTCAACATATCCCTAACCTCTCCTCCCTAACCTCTCCTAGCAACAACACATTCGCGAAAATATTTCAATTTAAAAATCCTCATCAAAAGGCAGCCAATCCCCTCGAGCAGAAAGGTCTCGTTTACGCCATCCCTTGTGTAAACGACCCCCAATGCAAATATGTAGGCGAAACTATGCAAAAACTAGCCCGCTGACTGGCACAACACCGGTATGCCATAAAAAACAAAGATTTCAGTTATAACACAGTTACGCACATACATCAGTCAGGTCACAATTTTAACTTCCCACAAGTTTCTACAATATGCAAACAAAATAACCCATTCGTACGAAAATGCAAAGAATCCCTTCGTATCTTCATAGACCATGGTTGTTACAACCAATGCATATCGGTCCAAAATATGGAACAATATAGACTTCGGAAAAAGTAAAGAAAACCCACG
Source organism: Thereuonema tuberculata (assembly GCA_023159025.1). Taxonomy (NCBI): domain Eukaryota; kingdom Metazoa; phylum Arthropoda; class Chilopoda; order Scutigeromorpha; family Scutigeridae; genus Thereuonema; species Thereuonema tuberculata. The sequence goes on from JAFIDM010009631.1 coordinate 3,355,835, forward strand.
ATGGCCATAACCCTTCAACCCTAGTAGGAATAAAATTTAAATTAGCCCCAATCCCATCCACGACTTTCCACCCCGCACTATCTTAAATAAACCCTTCCAATCCGCGCTCCAATGGCGCGCCTCTTCTATAATGCAATCCTGCTGCGCACATACTCTTAGGTCAATGGTTTTGTAAAGCATATGTTTAAATTTTTATCACTTGGCTTGAGGAAGGACCAAATACAAAATGGTGCGAAACTAGTTGCCCCTTTTTAAATATTTTAATTCTTTTTAACTTTATTGATGAGTGCCTCGGCGTCCTGATATAATTATAGTAGCGCACGTTAAACTTTTTTTTTAAAATAAGATAATATATTTTCCAATATGAAAATAAACCTTCAATAACTTCATTTCAGTTTGCTTTGTCAAAAGAATATGATTGCTGTTCAAATGTAATCCGTTAGATTAAAGAAAAAGCAGGATTAAAGTTAATCTCTTGTAAATGACTTTCTTTCTTTGTTTTAATATAAACTGTGTTTAGTTTAATAACCTTGAGAACAGTTATAGTTTATAACAGGGTTTTTCATTAGGGCCGAAAGAGACCCTTGCTTAGAAAATGTCCATGTGAGAAGTAATGGAATGTATCCTAAGCTACGTTTTAAACACATTTTGTTTGAATATTGTAAAATAAGAAATAATACTCTTGCTATTTTAATAAGAGTACTATTTCAATATGAATGATTTACTTTTTATTGTTTCTTTAACTTAAAGAAGGCAAATGTTTGGTTTCCTGTTCTTTTATGTGGATGTCAATTTTTTATTCAGCGAAAAAACATTTGGTTATTGAGAGAAATATTTTCACACTTAAAGATCGTCTCCTAAGGATTCCTCGGATCAGAATCCTTTTGAAACATTTCTAAACCGTTTTAATATGATATACTTAAAGAATTCTTAGGTTTCACCGGAATGTGATTTTAGCACCTATTTCCGTTTCTTATCAAAATCTTCGAGTGAAATAAAACTCTTGAAAAGACGATAAACAGAAACTCTTGAGAGTAAGAGTTTCAGATCACATTCATAAAGTAATTAAGTCTTTCTGTATTTGCTGCTTTAGTTTAATTTTTGTTCGGAATTTAAAGTTGAAGAAATAAATTACACAAAGGCTGCATAAAAAAAACCGTGTTACATTTACAATAAAAATGAATGAAACATGTAGCTCATTCACTTTTATTGTAAATATAATACAGTTTTTTTTTTTATGCAGCCTGTGCGTAATGTATTCCTCAACTCTTTCTATATTTATTTAATTGTACTTAATGGGTTTCATGAATATTGAATCATTTCCAATACCTATATGGTTTAGGTTTAGTTACATTTTAATTACTTTAGCAAATCTTGTTTTGTTATGATTTTGTTCTTTTAAATATTATAAACTATTATTAATATTTCCCAGGTTTGTGATTAGCTACTTAAAAAACTTAAAATTTTCAACACATTTTATGTTTTTAATAACTTTTTACTTTTATTTCATGATTTTTTTTCTTAACATTTATTTCTAATTCATTATTACAATGCATCGTCATTCAGAGTGATAACATAATTATATCCGTTTACAATATTCAATTAATTTGCGTTGGATTCTGGCCAGACTTTTCTGTATTACATTTTTGTAACTCTCTGTAATACTAATGCAATGTATGGAAGAGTGTGTTTCTATCTAATATTTTTGATATGGAAAGAAAGAAGATTGTGGAAGAATTTTGTTTCTTTTGTTTTTTTGTTTTATCAACTTCTTATTTAATTACGTATTATTTAGTTTTTGTAAATTGTAAAAATTGTGATATTAATTTCAGTTAAAATGATGTTGTTGATGAACATAAGAGAAGTCTTGGCAAATAAATGATGCTTTGCATTATACTTCAAAATCATGCATTCCTTTTATTATGCACAGAATTTTCGTAAGTGATCAAAAAAAATGATTCATATTTATGATATAAAAGTAATTTTCAGTTTTATTTTATTTATTATTTTGATTTAAATGTGAAAGACACACAAATTACAACTCTTAACACATTTTTATCTAAAAGCTGTATTTTGTAGCTATATGAAATTCAAAGTCAAAATACAAGGATGACGTTTTAAATTTGACGATGACTTAGCTGCACTGGCATCTATTAGAGGAGCAAAGTCATCTACAAGAGTAGTATTATTTTTTACTTTTATTTAATAGATGTGTAGATTAAACAGAAGATGAGATGACATTTTTTAGTAATTAAAGAAAAAATACATCATTGCTTCTATTGTTGTTGATCATGTACTAATGAACTTCACTCGTTCGAAAAACACAACTGTCAAACTCAATAAAGCCTGGTTTTTGATAAAAATGCAACATTTTTGCTAATTTTGTGTCGTTTCTAGAAAAGTCAATATTTCTTGCCCTTTTTACGAGTCTTATGGGAGGGGTGATTGTTAGTGAAAGTCGAAGTGTTACCGTTTTGTTTTATTTTCTTAAGTAGATCTTTTGTAGATACATAATTATGGATAACTGATAGCTCATTACTTCGTTGGTGGACTCATTACTTATTGATTCAATATCATGTTTACCGATTTCTATTGCCAGACCCAGAGTCCTTTTCTTAGGTTACATTAATTAGCAAGTTATTCTGATGATCTCAATCAGATTTTTTTTTCAATAAGCTACAAACAAAATGTTTACTTTAAAGAAATTGTCGCTATTGTCTTCCCATATTTGAAATAACACATATAGTAACATATACAACTAAGAAAAAGATCTGAAAATGTTGCAGTTTTGTCAGTTCAGTCTAAACACACCTCTCCCTTCAGTCTTTTTTTTTGGGGGGGGGGGGTATGTTAGTATTGTCATATTTTATCGTTCTTTTGTTCGGAACCGGCTTAAGAACTAATTGTTGTGTTCTTCACATTGACAAAACAGAATTGTAAATGAAAATACTGAAGAAAATAAAAGTTTATTTATGTAGAATTTCAAATGTTAATCAAATATAAAAATGTTTTATCAAAAAGCAAGAAAGAAAGCATCCTTTTTAAAGTGATATTTGAATTTCATGTATTATTTTTATTATAATACGTTTGTTGTTTAACTGTTTTTCCATGATATACAAATTGATTCACTTGTTAACCCTAATTTTGCAATGTATTTAAGTAATGTAATTCCTCTATTTTTTATTTAAGACATCTTTTTAATAATTTTACATCATGATATTTTAAAATTTCTCATACTTTAATAGATAAAAAGCTTTATTTAGAAATTCTAATTTACTAAAAAGCATGGTAGGAATTTTATTTTTTAACTCTTTTTTTTTCATTTATGTTTTTGAAATGTTTTCTCAGGAATAATTTGAAGCATGTGAAAGTAATCATAATGTGGTTTTCTGTTGTAAAAAAATGTTTAAGAACCTTTCATGTCTTTAAATTTCTTTTTATTTTTGTTAGTTTATTTGTTATTGTTATTAATTTATCTGTTTAATAAAACTTTAACTAAATGCATGCTTTGTTGTTTGTTTGATTTGTTTGTTTCTTTTTTTTCTTTTTTTTTTTAATTATTAGTATCTCTTAATAAGTGTTGCTTGAAAGCAAGCCAGTAAATAAAAAAAACTAACAAATAATTCTCTTCCATTAGAAATGAAAAAAGAATAGGTGCAACAAATCACAATAACTTTGATAGTTTTTCATTTAAATTTAAGCATTTAAAATTTCATTAAAATGGCCAGAAGAATCTTTCGTTTAAAAATATTTTTGGCTGATTCACATTACATTATACATTGTGTGAACAATAAAAAACTTCTTCAATTTTTTTCTTTCAAATTTTGTAAAGAAAATTCAAAACAGAACTGTTGAGAGGGAATTGCTTCTCTAAACCTGCTGAAGTAAGAGAAAGAAGAAAGGCAATGCCACAGGAGGTTTATTCCATTGTCTGTGGGGAAGGAGACTGTCCATTTCAAGTACTTTTTTTTAAATACACATAAATAACTCCTTATACACACAGAGAAATACATTGGGTTTTTTAACATTTCAGCCAAATGGGCTTCTATTGTTTGGACAAAAATAAGTTTATTCGTTACATCAAAGTTTGTATCAATTGGGTTTCCATTATAAAAAAAAAATCCTAATTCATTCATAATAGATTCTATACAAAACCTTCCTTAGTGAATTCCTCTGTTACAGATTATCCCAATCTTAAATAGTAGGTAAAACATTATAAAAGAAAATTAAGTATAAAAAAATAAAATAAATTTAAATGGTTCCTCATCTTCAACGTATTGAAACGGTTCTGGTTCTTCTCCTTCTTCCTCCATTTTGGGATCTCCAGCTGCAATTGGTTTAATAATATCTTCTGGATCTTCCTTCTTGAAGTCTCTAAGCATTATAATACCTCCAATTGTTACATCTTTAAGTGTTTGATATCGGGAATTCTCTGGTAACTGAATTACTTTCAGTTGTGGTCTCATGATTCGAGCAGGATTGGGCAGCATTTCAAACAGAGGTTCTGGTTCTTCTGCTTCTTTGCTCTTCTCTTTGGTTTCTCCTTTGCTTTCCTTTGATGGCTTTTCTTTGGAAGACTTTGCCTCTTTCTTTTCCTTTTCCTTGTCTTTATCTTTTTTCTCTTCATCCACTTTCTCTTTCTTCTCGGCTTCTTTTTTCTTGTAGTACCTTCTCTCTTTGTCGTTCCTTCTTTTCTTCCAGTGATAGCCATACATGGAGGGCTTGGCATTGGAGTGGAACTCTACCTTAAGTTGTGCATTGAGTCCAATCAAACAACTTGGAGTAAAGGCTAAAGCAAGAAAGTGGGACAAAGGAAACCAAAACCAGAACTGGGTAAAGACGAGCATTCCCACAATGGCTGTCATGTCAGTATGTCCTGTGCGTGACTGTAAGGAAATTGTAACATTGCAGCCACCTGCTTCAATGATTCCTTGTGCTAAAATGGCTCCAAACTTTGCTATTACATCATCTTATCACTGATTACTTTAAAGTAGAGTTGTCGGAAGTCTTTTACCGTGGGGCAGGTATTCTCTGTCTGATGAATCAAAATCAGGGCTCCTTGACGTACATAATTGACTGGATCATTTGTCATGGGTTCCAACAAATAAATAGCAATAGCCTCTTTAAGCCCTGTTCCTGCACAGGCGATGCCTAAAGCCATGGCGGCTCTATAACTCACGTGTGGATTGTAGCTTTCGGAGATAAGGGATACAACACTGGGACATTGGTCCGGAATCTTGAACAGCAGAAATCCAAGGGAAGTAACAGCTGCCCGACGTACATCATCATTCACATCAGTAACAGCAACATATAACAATCTGCGAATGGCTTTATTGTTTCCTTTACCACAGGAACTTGCAATAAAACGGCCCCGAGGGCATCACTTGCCTAAGGGACTAAAAGGGTTTCGACTAAACTGATTACGGCAGAGAATTAAGACTGTTTTTTTTTTTGGTTCGTTTTTCTTGTGAATTCCTTTCCAGAGCAGTTTTCACGTTCATTCAACCCTATCTAACATCTGCTTACAGCCAAATCCTATTTTTCGTCCTAGTTCTAACCATTGAAGCTCTGATCGTGTGATTTGAACCATTTTCGTCACCAGTCCTATCATTCAAGTGGATTTAGAACTTGCTGCAAAATTTAGGGAATTTCCATCAACGGTGATTAATGAATCAGAATCTATGAGTAAAGAAAGGAGACCCATTTTGTAGTTCATCCACTATTAAATGGTTTCTTTTATCTCAACTATTCCTGAAGGTCGTTGAACCTTGGGCGTCCCTTGAAGCCACTTATAGGAAATACATTTCCTACTTATTCGCTCCACTACATTCGACTCCATTTTGGCCATTGCTTCGATTGAATCCAAGATTATTATGAATTAAGTATCGCAGGCAGGAGATTACCCTTCAAAAATAAACAAGACTGAAATAAATTAATTCTAGGCGTCAGAATGGGCAGACGTCAATTTTTTAGAGGGAGATTTTTCATTTCTTATTGAATCTTAATTTCGTTCGCAAAGGACTGTGGGAGTATTTAATGCTGCAATCGAAATGCACTCCACTTCCGCATAAATAGTAGATTTGCTAAAATTAGATTCGAACAGATCTACAAGTTGTTGAGAGTCATTTCATATTGTAAGGAAAGTGCGTTGCCCAAAGGATTCTTGAAGCAGTAATAAATGTTCGAAAGTTTGAGATCTCGTAGCTGATTGGTTCATGACTCTAAAAGCGTGGCCAATCACAAGTAGCATTGCATCATATTCGAATGATAGGAACTTATAGCCGAAAACAATGATCAGAAGCAAAACTGGGACCGTGTGATTTGACTCTTTAAGAGTTTTTCAATGGAGAATGACATGAGTTGAACACTCTTCTTTTTCTTTAGATCAAGGGGAAGAAGGATCTTTACCATTTTTGTGCAGACAAATTGTAAAATGAACTTGAATGTGAGCCTTTAAATAAGAGCAAACAAACAATAGTTAAACAATAATAGTATAAAAAGAAAGTTTTTACAATAGAGGTCTATCCCTAAGAACTCAATAATCTTATATTCTTATAATTTCTAATCCGTAAATGTAATCTTATAATAGTCAATGACAGGAAGATTACTGTCAGTTTGTTGACAGGCCAGCGATAACAATATACCTCCCAAGCAAATGTATTCTTTGTCAAATTCTAACTTCATTTCAAATTGGCTTTTATTAAATAGTAGGAACATCCTAAGGGATATGTCCCTCCCTTCGCTGAATAGAAATAGTCTGTAAATAGAGTATTTTGAATTACATGGATAAGTACCGTAGATCAGTTACACAAAATATACGTTTTCTTTGACATATTACATTTCGCTCTGTTTCTTCCAAAACAAAACAATACGGCACTGTTGAAAGATTTCAAAATTAAAAAAAAAAAACTTTTTAAGATTGTTTACTGCCATATATTTACAAGATTAATCTTGATATTTTAAAAAACAAAAACGAAATGCTAATTTTAATTGACTTAAAAATATCCTTTGCTTCCCTATCAGTCGAAAACAAAAATAGTCTCAACATCTTCCTTTATTTTGCAGATGGAGGTTCCTCTTCATCTCCCATTGAGTTCGAGGTTTTTAGCTAAACGCATTCTTCTATTTTGTTCTTGCTTTAGGACATCTTTTAGGTTCCTTCTTATTTCATAATAATTTTAAAATTCTTCATTCGAATCTGAATGTAGTCTTTGTTATCACTTCACTAGCGGCCTCTTTCTCCCAAAAGTCGTAATCTGCTCCTGGATTAAGTCCAATTGAGCTAATATTAATACTATTTAGAGAAATAGATTTTTTTAATATTTTCTTATATCATTCATTGTTTGAACTGAATTTCCTCGTCAAACCACAAGTTTGTAGTCCACATGTCAAACAGTGTGTTACATATATTTCATAATTTTTTCTATCGTATTTTAAATCGTACGTGTTTTCTTGTCAATAGTATTAATAACACTACCATTACAATAGTATGTTTCAGTTTCAGCTTGTCAGAAACATTTATTTACCTTGTTGATAATAAATTCCTCTTATATCTTCCTAAAGTATCACTTCCGTCTTCATTTCACACATTCATAAGCCACTAGTGGCAACCCGTGAAATATTCATGGAAGTAAAACAAATTCCACATTTTTGAAAAACACAAGGTTGAAAAAGATGTTCTAAGCTCATTTTTTAAAAGCCATGAATTCCGTAACAGCCCACATATAATTTGAATGACTAAGCCAAATTTTGTTAAAATAAAATAAAATAAAAAATTGATTTACCAGTTTCAACAATAACGAATGTCTAACAGCCAATACCAATCATCCTCCCTGGGCAACAATGCCAGCACGTGTTGAGGCAATATTAACGGAAGTAAAACAAATGCCACAGTTTTGAAATACCGTGAAATTTTTGAAAAATACAAGATTGAAAAAGATGTTCTAAGCTCATTTTTTAAAAGCCATGACTTCCGTAATAGCCCACATATAGTTTGAATGACTAAGTTAAATTTTGTTAAAAAAAAAAAAAATTGATTTACCAGTTTCAACAATAACAATAACGAATGTCCAACAGCCAATACCAATCTTTCTTCCTGGGCAACAATGACAGCACGTGTTCCCCTATTGTTGAGTAGTGAGCAAGCGGCTATCCCCGAGTTCAATGGGGTAACAGCCGAAACTGTGGAATTATATAAAAACTAAGGTTTTACGAACTCTCTGATAAGTTTTGACACGTGAACTTCATTTATGTATGGAAGAAAATCTCAATAAGCTGATAATAATTGTGTAATCGCGGTCCGTCGTGCTGAAGTGGGGCGAATAGTAGAGCGCCATGTTTACAAATGGGCGTGACGTCACGACTGACGTGTTCCAACGCTGCACTGTGATTGGTTATTTCTCCGACTCTGCTTACAAATTTACAAATATCCGTACAATTTTTGCCTATTAATAGTATGATTTCTCTCGAATTCATTTTCCCAATCATTTAACTTAATTGCTACTTGTTCTGCAGCCAAAACAAGATCGTTTGCATACATCAGTTTACTATCCATTGACTCCATTGCCAAATCCAATGGAACAGGGCATTATATAAACACTACCTTGTCTGAAGGCAATTTTTCCGTTATACCAGTGACACTCTCCCAACTGACTGCATTATATTATTCATCAGTTTCATTATATGTTCATCGATTTCAAACATATCGTTATTAAATTAATAGTGATGCATATTTTTTTTCCGTGTAACTATTTGTGTGCACTCCGTGTTTTTGTTCTGCAACTATATATTGGGTGAATGCAAAAGTTCTACCCGTTTTTATTACCCATAAAGAAGAGCAAATAAACGCAAAATGAACAGTATCTATTATTGTGCATAATCCCCATTGCTATCTAGGACCTCTTGCCATCTTTCTGGTAGGAGATGAATCCCATGGCGGTAAAATTCCGGCGGTTTCGAGTCAGAAAAATCTTGAAGGCAGTTTTCACAGCATCAAGATCATTAAAGATTTTTCTGACTGAAGGAATTGTTCAATGCTCGAAAAAGGTGATAGTCAGTTGGTGCCAAGTCAGGAGAATAGGGAGGGTGGGATAAAACCTCCCAACCAAAGCCCAGTAACTTTTGGCGAGTGATGACAGCAGCATGTGGTCTGACGTTATCATGATGAAGGATAACACCGCGACGATTGATGAGACCTGGCCGCTTTGCTACCAAATTTGAATGCAGCCTTTCTAACGGTAGACAGTAGAAGGCAGCATTGATGGTTTGATTGAGTGGCAGGACCTCCCAGTGAATTATTCCCTGCACATCCCACCAAACACTCAATAACACCTTCTTGGGATGAAGTTCTTTCGAAGTCTATGCAGGCGGATCAGAAGAGCGACACAGTCCTACGACGCTTTACGTTACGGTACATAACCCACTTCTCATCTCCTGTCACAATTCGTGTCAAAAATGGGTCATTTTTGTACCGGGAAAGCCAGGAAACACAGATGGCGATTCGGTCATACCGTTGCTTAGCTATCAGGTTATGTGGAACCCAACGATCCAACTTTCTCGTAAAACCCAACTTAACCAGCCGTCTCTCGACCGTTGTCCGGTGTACGTTGAAGGTCTCTGCTAATTCTTGCACGGTTGGGTTCGGGCTGTTCCTTATAGCTTGGTCAATATCGTCCGTTCCAACGTGTGATGGCCGTCCACTCCTAGCCTGAACTTGACAGCTTCTGTCTCCTTCCCTAAATTTACGAAACCATCGACATGTGCTTTTGTCTATTGCATCCTCCCCATAAACTTGACAAACATTGCGACATGCTGCGGCTGCCGTACTCTTTTTATCTAACTCGTATAACAAACAATGTCTTATATGCTCCTTCTCGCGTTCCATGTTACACCCTCTGCTATTTTTTTTTGAGATGATTAACTTTGTGAGACACGATGCATTTATATGTGAGGCATCCACACGTTTGATTGGCAGACGATTTGCGTCATTACAATGTCATGTGTGAGGACAATTCCATTGCAAATTTTCATATCCAAAAACGGGTAGAACTCTTGCACTCACCCAATAGATAAAAGAGATGAACTAGAAACTAATACAAAATGTACAATAGCTATTTCCAGCTACTGCTGCCTGATATTGTAACCACTAGACTAAGTTTTACGAAGGTTGTGATCAGAATGGCCAAGGATACAAATTAATACTGCAACTTATTATATCTTACTGATGATCTTTTCCCATAATTGTATGGGTTTAGCTGCTCTAACTATGAACATTTCTTAATAATAATTTAAAAATTGTTTCAATCAAACCGTTCAAAATCACGACATTAATGTAATAAAACTCGTGTTGTTTCCCATGTGCTGTTAATTTTTAAAAACTTGGAATTCTATATTCATTTTATTATTTATCCTCTATATTTTCCTTCATTGCATGTTAAATAAAGATCAATTAACAGCAGTCCAATCCCCAACGAAGCTTCGTGCAACCGAAAATGAGAATTTGTTATTTTTACCTGAATCCTTTATTTTACCACCAATCTTAGACTTTGTTCCGTAAGAAGATATTTATAATCGAACATCGAAACCTTTACTGTCGATAGGAACTCTCAAATAAGATTACCCCTACAGTAATTTAATCAATTAATCAAAAATTTTGTATCTTAATTAGTTTTAATCCAACAAATTAACATTTATCTAAAATTTTCGTATCATTGGCAATAAACTAAGAATAAAACTTGTTAGAATCTTCTTGTCTTTTGGTTGTATTTCGCGCCATTAAACACCAACCAACCAACCAACCTGGTTGTATTTCAGCCTCTTCACTAAAATTCAGCATTTAGAACAAAAAAGATATTATTACGTCCAACCATTCATTCCAGTCTACAATTAAAAGACTAATGATTATGCTACCTTCGCACGGTCAAAATACCACTGCCATTCACAACAATATGAAATGTTATTAATTCCATTGGGCTAGTAAGATTTCTTATTTACTTACAAGAAACCATGTTTTTGATAAACATCATTTGGCTCGTTTTCATTTGACTTATTCTTTTCTTTGTAATAAAAGAAATTACTAAGAAAGTAAATGGAAAAGGAATGCCATCAAACAGTCCCAAAAGTTCGAGGATATTTTTGTTGTTTTGTTTGCTCTGCTTTTTTTTGTTTATTTCTTTATTCTTTTTCTATCAGAAAACATTAAATCTTCAAATTACTATCTTAGCCTTAAGGAAATCCAATTAATTTTAATGAAAACGGAAACAAACAAGTTCGAAGTAACCAAAGGATGTATTGTGATTAAAAAAATAAAAATATTAAAATCTTCATTCAAGTGTCTTAAAAATCGGTTGCTTCCTAATCAATAAAGGAAAGGTAAATATTAAAGAAGCTAATAATACGATGATTCACATTCCTAGAGTGCTCACGATGACTGTGAATATTATTATTATTACTGATTAGTTTTCTTTCACTTTATTTGCATTTTTTTTAAAAGTGCTCACTTAGTAACACTGGGGAACAGTGATTTTGGTGCCTTACAATTTTGATCTATTTCTGGGTATATTTGGGTCACTGATTCCAAAAATGCTTTCAGTTTTGCTCTATCAGCTCTAATTTTTGAGATAGAGCTTATTCACATTATACACCAGTCTACCAATACTAGTCGGCATATACAACTATATCACTCGCATACAATTAAATACAAAAGACATTTGGATGGATCAAGCACTTTCTTTTTCATGAAGCAACTGTATCTACCTAACCACCATTATTTCTTTATACATTTGTCGCAGTAGGTTCGTTAATTTTCGCTGAATCCTCGTTTCTGTGATTTCCTCCGATGCAATGATCTTGGACATTCTCGCTGGATCTCCAACAGTAGTCCGCCATCATATGTATATCCCATCGTCCACGATACCGTTCTTTCATTGTACTTATTTCCTAGTGAAAACGCTCACCCTGTTCCTCGCTTACATCTTCAAGACAATCTGGAAATCGGGCCTAATGACTTTGGAGGTAGTGTAATTTGATGCTCATGTTACAACCAAGTTCACAAAAAGCAATGAGCATATTCTCCACTAGTTCATCATAGTTAGGAGCTTTATAGTTTCCAAGGGAATTCTTCACTACCATACAGAACGACGACCACCCAGCTGCCTCAGTATCGTTCATTGAGTCTTGAAATTTCTGGTCATTTATGAGTTGGCGGATTTGTGGTCCACATCAAATGTACCTGCTTTTATTTTCTCCATGCTCAGTGCATGAAATTTTGTACATACGTAGTCAAAACATGCTCCATCTCTATTCAACGCCTTGATGAACTGTTTCATTAACCCAAGTTTGATACGCAGTGGTGGCAATATGATGTTGTTGCTGTCAATCAAAGGTTCTGTGATGATGTTTTTTCTCCAATGATCATGCTTTCTTTAAGAGGCCACTGTCTTCTCACCCAGTGTTGATCTTTATCTCTAGAGTCCTATAGACATTTAAAGCATGGGTATTTGGTGTACCCATCTTGTTGTCCTAGACGAAAATTCACCATCTTGAGATCGACACAGATAACCCATTGGTGATCTCTGTGGAGATCTTCTCTGGCATTGTGGCTATTGTAGCTTGATTTTCACGCATAGCAACTGAGTGACCAATCGGGATTGACCTGTGTATGTTCCCATTATGAAAAAGAACATATTTTTTAGGCTGCGTTTGGAGCTACATATCTATAAATAACCGCCATTCACTTGGTGTGTATTTTCTTATACCCAGGTTCATTAACAGTCCTTCAACATTGGTGCAAAAAACAAATTGGTTTTCTGTTGTGAAGAATGGCAGGAAATCTGCTTTTCTTTTGCCATAGAGCGTGATTTTTGTACCCGGTAACAGACATTGTTTCTCTGCCAGCCTGGAAGCTAGCAGACGACTTCTTTGAAAACTTCGATCTCTTATGAGGTCGTTCCATTCCGCTTGATTAAAACCGGATGCAACTGATGAAGTTCCTGCGAAATCACTGTCATTTTGCTCAGCATAGCTTTCAGATGATTCATCCTCTTCTTCTGATGACTTGGAAGACTGGTAAATATTGAAAGAAGTATCTCCTCTGAATGGGGAATATCTTGCAGAGCGTAGATCAGGATATATCCACCACCTATTCCAGTTATTGCTATTGATGTCCTTTACATTAACTGAACAACAGTAACAGTCATCTCTGTGATTTATTGGTTCCCCAAATTTCAAACACTTCCGTTTCCCATTTGTCCACTGTCGCAGATGCTCTGTATACCTTTTACATACAATATGAGGTGTCCAAGCTTTATCTTGGTCTCCAGTTTTACTTGAAATAGGCCAAATAAGCTCTTTTTACAAAGTCAGTTATGGGTTTTCTTTGCTGAATGAATGTGTACTCCCCACAGATGAAATACAACATATCAGGATTATTCAGACATTTTCTTCATAATGAAACCATGTCATTGCCTATAAAAAGGATAAATAAATGTCTGAATAGTTAAAGTACGGAAGCAAACAATAACATGAATAGAGCTTGGTTAAAACAAATTAGTATTGTGCAAACAATCGAATTACAAATGGTGGTGTAAAAACAAAGGAGTCATAAGAGCAATGATATCATCAATATCTCATAAACTAGAGCTGCTACAACTAAATGGATGGAATCAGCATTGCCAAAATACCCAGAATCAGATGAAAAATTCCAGGAATTTTTTTTTTTTTTTGCTCGCCAGTGTAATCAATTGAATACAAAAGGCATCTTATATTATAAAGGCGTTATTCTGTCTGTCATAAGACTTTACATTTTTCCAATTTTGTGACCAAACTATAAGAGATGGATTGGTCATGCAAATGGATAAAATGTAGATCTTTTTAAGAGAAAAAAAATGCTACAAAAATCTTTCGAAAAAATTTTTTGGTTTCCAAGATGTCGCCTTTTAAAGGGTCAAATTTTGACTTTTTCTCAATTTAAACCAAAAGTATAAAAGTTGGAAGAGAACATTATATTGAGAACATGTTGGTATTTGAAAGTTCTATCGAACGAGATATCAGTCATTCGCAAACGTTTCTGCGTTTGCAAGATACATGCAAAAATGTGTGTGGCGCAACCCCAGGTGTGTGGCGCCAACCCGCAATACACCTGAGCTAAGCGGAGAAGGTCACAACGGGCTGGGAAGTCGTGTATTCTCCGATCTCAATATTAACTGCTAAATAAATAAAGGTTTTTTTTTTTTTTTAATGCTATATATGCAAGGGTTCCGGAACGAAGCGCCGGTACCCGGCTAGTTTTTCCCAGAAAAAACTTTCGTGCAATTAAGAGAATTTCGGGTGTATGGGGATAATTTCTAGAAACAAAAAAAAAAGGAATTGTAGGATTTTTTTTTTTTTAAATCAATAAGTACCCGAAGTTGTGAGAAAAAGAAAGACTTTTATCAAAAAAAAAAAAAAAAAATCGCTGCCATTTTGTTTAAGTTATGACGTCGTACAATAGTAAACATCATGATGGCTGTTGCTTTACTTGTAAGAAAGAAATCGGTTACAAATAATATCTTTTTCTCTGAATACAACAATTAGCACACTGCAAATAAATAAATAAATTAAGTTTTCAATAGACCAGAGAAGAATAGAAATTTTATGTAGCGAAAAGACATTGTCCAAAGTCTACAATGTCATTTCAGTAGAAGTAAAGTCAATGCCTTGAATCTTTACTATTAATTAATAGAATTATTGTATTTAATTAATATCTTATGGAAAGAAATCCTTGTGTTTTTATCAACATGAATCAGAATGTGCAAATAACTAGAAATTACTTAAGCATCAACGTTGTGACACTTGGGGAGTCACACACTAAAGAAAACATTTCAATAGACAGTCTGTAGTGAGGCTCCCACATCAAATTCAGGGCCCAGATACCAAATGCAGTAACACCCCCCCCTCTCCCACGTTATGGTCAAAATCAAAGATTGTTATCCAAAAATATCACGAAAACACCAGACGATTTCCTATTTCTCCCTTTTAAACACACAGTTACTATCATTGTTTTTAGAGTAAATTAATTGAATACCAACATCTACTTTTCCAACTCTACTCAAAAGTATAGAAAAAATTCGCTCTATGCCAACATTGTAATGCAGAATAGCTCTATGCAGACGGTAAAGCAGAAAAATAGTTTATATCAAATGTAGACTAAATTCTAGAAAACTAAAAGTCTAGACATGATAGGCTAATTCCAATATTTTTTTTTTCTCAGCCCGGGGCTTGTGTCTGTACGCCATTGAATGCCAGAGATTGCCTGCTTTGCTTTAAAATTTTCAAAGGCAATTGCCGTAGCAACAATCTGGCACCAGCGCAGATGTCCAACTTGTAATCCAATCGTATTTGTGTCTATTGAAACGAAATTACTGACATTCACGAACAGAGGTCATCTTTTCATAATTTTTTTTTGGATGTTTCCAACATTATTAACAAAGATCAGAATAAAATTCCAGACAGAAAATCTGAAGCGTCACTGGTTGAGATTTAACAAGAAATGAAAAGGAAGAAATACAAAACGATGAAAAAAGGAATTACACATTTCCTATTTTTAATTAATTAAAAGTATTCTCTCGCCTATTCGATGTATTGAATCAATGACTTTAATACGAATTAATGTTTATTTTTGTAAGTAAAACGTAGATTGGCGGCATTAATTTATAATGATCAAAGTAGTCTTCGTTTGATGGAAGCGTTTAAGATCGAGTTTCTTGGGCAGTCAAAGCTCACATTGACATTGCTTACTTTGCTGCTGTTATGTTTTCAAAGGTGATGGCATGTCATTTCGTAGGATTCATCTGATGGCAAATTCAAGATCTTAAAGTCCAATCATTTATTCAAAATTACTGACTATAAAAATTGATTTTCACGACCAAGGTCACCTTTTCGCTATGTTTTTGTGGATGCTTCCCGAAAAAGCTACGTTATTAACCAAACAAAATTCACAACAAAATTCCGGCCTGAAAAAAATTTGAAGTGGCATTTGAAAGTGAGAAATAAAGTGTGCGATTGAAATCTCGAAATATCGTCGTTGGTCGAGATTTAACGAGAAATATCGAAACTGAAAACAAGGAAATACAAAAAGATGAAAAAATGAAATACTCCTGTTTTAATTAATTAAAAACAGTCTGTCGCCTATTTGAATAAGTGATTTTTATATAAATCGATGTTTATTTTCGTAAATGAAACGTTGGTAGGACGGTAATTGGCAAGTGTAAATTTTCCGTCTGATGAAAGGCGATATTCAAAGACAGAGATTTATAGCTTTTTGTGGAAAGATTCCCATAATTGCTGAAGGGATTATTTTGAATGAGTTGTTTTTTTTGTTCCTGAGACGTGAATAAGATTTTACCAAAGTTAAGTGTCTAAAATGCTTATTAACTTTTGAATCCATTAAAAAACAAAAATTCAATTCAGTCAATATTTTTCCATCTTCTATTAACGTGCGCTGATTGAAGTTGTTTACGCCCTGCACTTATTTAAAAGTAAAAATATTTACAATAAAAACACTAAAAACTACTAGTTTCGATTCGTAAAGAATCTTCTTCAAGTTAACCGTATTAAGAAAGGCGCAAGGGTTATCTAGCTCAAGTAATGGCGAAATTGAGAGAAGGTATCACTTGGGTTGAGCTTTGGCTCGATTCCATTCGCTTGTCAGGGTGGGTGGGGGGATGACTTTAGAAAGTGGCAAAGAGAAGGGAGAGGGAAAGAAAAGAAAAAAAAAAAAGATATATAATACGAAAAAGGGGGGGGGGGGACCTTCGCAGCCAGACTTATAATTAATTGCCATAATACAGGTGTAAAAAGCCTATCCACAATCATATACAGTCAACAAATTCAATATCACCTCCAATTTCTCCGTAAAAAACAGCATTGCAGTAATTAATAGAATAAAAGCATTAAACTTCATTGACCAATACGAGTCCTTCTCATTAGACGCGCTGTTCATGTGAATTTCAATGGAGCTCATCACTAAATCATTAGAACATCTACAAACCAAATCGTTCTCCAACCATGTGGACTCTGAAGCTTTAATGGACTTACTTCCGTTCGTAAACACCTTGTTCAAAATGCACATTTTCATATTTGAAGGACTTTTATCAACAAACCAACGGACTCGCAGCATCTGCCGAAATGGCAATGATCTATATAGAGGACTCAGCCTTTATAATATTCAACCAACTAAAACTTCCTATCGCACTCTATCAACGTAGATGATTTAATATTCTACTGCGACCCACTAAAGCAACAAACAATAATGAAGCCTATTTCCAAAATACATCCAAACAAAAATAGAAAAAGAAAATAGTGACAACAAGTCGATCGCATTCCTGGATACAAAGAAAAAACTCCCGTTTTAATACAACAGTCTACCGCAAACCAAATGGTCATGGCATTACCCTGTATTACAATTCTTGTACCCCCCACCTCCTTCAAAATTAATAATGTAAATATGGCTGTAAAAAGAGCCTTTGATCTTTTAAGTAATTACAATAATTTTATTAAAGAAATCAACACAATCTATAATATTTTTATCCATAACGAATAAGCAAAGCATTTTTTTTAAAAAAATCCATTACTTAAGCTATACACAATCATTATAATAATGACCCAAACAAGCTAAACAAACAAAAATCAAATACATTTCAATTCCTTATTATCTCTCCCCCCCCCCCCTTGCAAAAAGCCCTTAATCACATTCTACGTCCCCTTAGTATTGTTACAACTTCACCTGCGGACAAAACATTAGGCAAAATTCTTAATAAACAACAAACTCATCATCGTACTCCAGAAGAGATACCCTCCTCCCAAGGCGTCGATCCCTTGCCTCAATCAACAATGCGAATATTTTGGGGAAACCCGTCGAAATCTTGCAATCGACTTTACCAACATAAATATGCACTGAAGAATAGTGATCTTAATTATACAACAGTCACACATGCAATTAGTCACAAACATCCTATTAACTTCAATGACGCATCATCATTTGCAAAGAAGAGAACCATTTCCTCAGAAAATATAAAGAATCGATTTTTATTTTAAATGACCCGGCGTTTTATAATGACACCCTCTCTGTTCAGAATATCGGCAAATATGCAAAAAGTAAATAACAACAAAAGAGAATAACCAAAGTTAAACAAACGCCCCCCCCCCCTTTTTTCATATTATGTATCTTTTTTTTTTCTTTTCTTTCCCAAAATTTTTTTTTCTCTCACCTCTCTTTTGTCTTTGCCATTTTCTAAAGTTTTCTCCCCACCCACCCTGACAAGCGAATGGAATCGAGCCAAAGCTCAACCCAAGTGATACCTTCTCTCAATTTCGCCATTACTTGAGCTAGATAACCCATGCGCCTTCTTAATACGGTTAACTTGAAGAAGATTCTTTACGAATCGAAACTAGTAGTTTTTAATGTTTTTATTGTAAATATTTTTACTTTTAAATAAGTGCGTCACAACTTCAATAAATAGTTTTCAGTAAAAGTAGAATAATTGAATAAATATAGAAATAAATTAAAGCTTAGGAAATTTCCATCAAAGGAACCTTCTTATTTCCTTCACTTCTTTTCTTAATAAATCAACTAATGTTGCATTTGTCGAATCCTTTGGACGATTGTTTTAACACTAACAGTTCATAAACTTCTTTACTTATCATAGTAAGTTGTTTTTCAATATTGTAACTTTACTCCATTGCTTTTCTTAGTACTGGCTAAAAATATCTGTGAAACAATTAACAGTAATTTTCTATAGTTTTTTTTTTTTTTACAGTTCTTAAATTTCAGTTAATTCCTTTATTTGAAATCATTATTCAATCTATCTGACGAAATTGTTTTATCTTTTAATCCCTTCTTCGTAATCTAAATGAAGATGAAACTATCCCATTTGTCCTTTTAATATAAAACATCCGTTTCGACGATCGTTGATTTGCATTTTTTTCCTTGAGACGAGGATTAATCCATCAATTCATCTCTTCCTATCTTATTATTAATCTTCTGACGATTTGAAAACTAACCGTGCTCTGAAAATATTTGTCGATGCATCCATCGTCCATTCGTTAATTCTAATCAGTTCCTTTTTTTTTTATTTTATTGACACAATAAAAAATATCGCCAATTGATAGACTCATGTATTCACTATGTGACTTCATTTATTCGTCGGCCATTGAAAATAATCCTTTTTGATCCACAGTATCTTCATAAGGATTTCTTCCGTCAGTTGCTGCCCTTTGTTACTGTCACGAGTGCATGCTTCTTATTCTTACACACCATGCATGAATATAATGCATTGTTACCATCATGCACAATATAAATTGCTCAATAACAATCCTTACTGATCAATAATGACCACACTTTTTATTCACTGGCAATCTTACCTGACATTGACATCGATGTAGCCTAATCAAATGGCAGGTCTAAAACCCCTAACCCCGAGATATAATTCTTGAAAGGGTTGGGTGGAATCTACCTCCTATCTATCTAAGCCCGCTCTTCTCCTTCAGTCTTAGCACATAAATAGATCATTTTTATCACACGTATGTAACCAATCTTCCAATTTTTATTAATGGATAATATTCAGGACTAAAGCTTGGAGTTTTAAGATTTAACATATGTACGTGCAGTTATGAATTTAATTACAGAAAATAATTATGAATTTAATTACAGAAAGTAATTATGAATTTAATTACAGAAAATAATTATGAATTTAATTACAGAAAATAATTATGAATTTAATTACAGAAAGTAATTATGAATTTAATTACAGAAAATAATTATGAATTTAATAACAGAAAATAATTATGAATTTAATTACAGAAAGTAATTATGAATTTAATTACAGAAAATAATTATGAATTAATTACAGAAAGTAATTATGAATTTAATTACAGAAAATAATTATGAATTTAATAACAGAAAATAATTATGAATTTAATTACAGAAAGTAATTATGAATTTAATTACAGAAAGTAATTATGAATTTAATTACAGAAAATAATTATGAATTTAATTACTAAGAAATATAAATTAAACAAAATCAAAACTGGTTCGTCCAAACAAAATCAAAATTATTTTGAAAAACAAAATGCCTTCTTCTCGCTGTTCCTTCAGGACCAATCATATTCCCTAATACTTTATCCCAAAAAATTTCCCTAAATACGACGAAAATGCTTTAATTTATGCTATTAAATATTCTCTTATTTACCAAAATTGATTCTAAAACTCAAAAAGGGTCAAAATATGCATTTACAAGGTGTTCCTAATTAAAGTTCCCATTTCGAAAGGCTGTAACTGGAGAATCAATGAGAGAAACGACTTCATATTCATGAGGACGTCCGTGGAGATGGAATTTTATTTGGCGCAAAAAAAAAAAAGAAGAAAAATTAGTTCTGAAGGTGGCCGATAGGGCGATATATGGCGCTGCAATACTGTAATGGATACACCTGATTTGTTGTGTGTTAAACAAGGACAGTCATGTTCGATATGGTTTCTACCAATATCGGCAATGTACTGAAATCGCAACAGCGCATGCTCAACCACAGCAGTGTCACTCGGAATGTTTTGAATTTGGCGTGTAATGCAGGTCTTCAGGTACTTTAAGTGTTCACGATAGAGAAGCTCTTTGAAATGCCCCAGGGCTTGAAATTCGGTGATATGAAAAACCAGCGTTACACGTCACATTCCGAGTGACACTGCTGTGGTTGAACATGTGATTTCAGTACGATACCGGGAGAAACCATGTCGAACAACTACAGTACACTACAGTACTGGAGCACCATACATCGCCCTAGCGGCCACCTTCGGAAGTAATTAGTTTTGTTTTGTTTTGTTTTTTGCGCTAAACATTGCCACGGACGTCCTCATGTACAAACATGAAGTCGTTTCTCTGATTGGTTCTCCAGTTACAGCCTTTCGAAATAGGAACTTTAATTAGGAACACCTTGTATTTGGACAATAAAAAAACTGTACAATTTGAATGAGAAACCACATCTCTTTAAATAATGATGATACAAATAGAATAAATGATTATGCTATTGAATTCATAATTATTGCAGTTGAAATTAAATGCCATCGATGATTATTACTAATTGCATGTAATTATTTCTTATGTTCAGAATTAAAACGTTCTACTGATGGTTTTTTTTTTTGGTCTTACTTTCTACAATGTTTTCTTCCCTTTCCTCTTCGTTGCTAGTCAAAGAAAAGTGGCAATTATTCAAGAATCTACAATTGGTAGATTTTCTGCATTTCTTTTTGAAAATCCTTTATTATTATTTTTTTTTTTTAATAATTTGGGAAAAAGTAAACGAACGATTTCTAAAGACCTCAGCACAACCCCCCCCCCCTCTTCTGGATTCTCGGGGAAATAAAAAAAAAAAGATTTTTTTTGGATATACTTAAAATAAAAATTAAACTAATAGATAGTGTATAATGGTCATATACAGAGTAAATCTAAAATAGGGGAACAAACTGCGGGGGCGGGTTCCCCAGCCATACCAAATGAAGTAAAAAAGGTCACATAAACATATGACCGGAAGTACATGATTGCTGAGTTATTCCAATCCAAAGAAACTAAGCCAGATTACAATGGAAACAATAAACAGTGACTTTATTGGTAGCATTACTGAATTACACTACCGCATTGTTGTGAATGGACAACACAGTGTAATTCAGTAATGCTACCAATAAAAATACTGCTCCATTGTTTCCATTGTAGTTTTCTTTGGATTGGAATAACTCAGCAACCATGCACTTCCGGTCATATGTTTATCTGACCTTTTTACTTTTCTTGGTATAGGGAACCCTCTCTCGCAGTTTGTTCCCCTATTTTAGATTCTGTTTGTTCCCCTGTATATATATATATATATATATATACAGTAAAACCCCGTTATTACGCTC
>JAFIDM010009631.1:3382753-3398634 GCA_023159025.1 Thereuonema tuberculata
CAGAATTCCCGTTGATGTTGGCTCAATGTGCGAAGGCATATTTATTGTCCGTTGGTGAATTTCTCTCTCTCTTTGATTTTTAAACGTTTTGAAGTAATTTAAAATTTTTAAATATTTTGTTTTTATGACCGTATGTTATTTGTGAGAATCTTACAGTTGAGTTACATTTTATTTTCACTTAAATTGCAAACGATTTAAATTTATTTAATAACAGTATATTATTTTGTTTCATTTCTTTTTAATTCAGAATCGTTTGAGTCTGTGTTGAGGAGGCTTTAAATACACTTAAAAAAAAATAGCTCAATCCTTCAGTCTTAGATTCAGTTGTGTCAAAAAAATCTGTTTACTTTTAAATTTAGATATCTGCTGACTACCAACAATAGAAACTTAATTAAACAAGACAAACATTATTTACTTAAGATTCTTAAATCCGATTCATTTTAATTATATCAAAGCAGTTATAATTATATGAAATCCGTTTACAAATAATAATAGTCTTATCATTGCATCGCTTCTAATCCTTTTCACTCTCATTTCTCCACAAAAATCTACTTGGAAATGATTTCAAATATAAAAATGAGATCGGACCTTGTCCTTAAATGTGCAAACAAAGTTTGAAGAAGATACATCCAGTGCTTGAGAATTTATTACTGGGAGCAAGTGATCGGAGGAGATTTATAGGAAACAAAACAAACAAAAAAACCCACAAAATTTCATTTTTACAATTTTTATATTCATTTAATTCTTCATAACAAACATTCACAGCTATACATAGCAAAATTAAAATTAATTATAATTAAAGGAAGGTACGTTTATAAGCCATTGAATTCATTTGAAAGTAGACCCTGTCCTTTGTGTTAACAATCTGTAAAAACCTATTCTTTTGAATCGAAGTATGATCACTGCCTTAACTTTTAGAAGTAAAATGCTAAGAAAATAGGTCCCATTAACCATTTCTCTAAAAAACTTTGCAATCACTATGTTAATTTGAATCTACTAACAATAGACATTATCAGAAATTCAGTTTTCATATTCAGAATAAAAGAAATATAGAATTGAATCATTTGGAAACAACAACATAATTTTTGAAAACTCTTTTATAAAAACTAGCTCTTGAATACCTTAATCGACATTTTTCCCATTGTAAAATGAATCTCAAGAAATATGGCCCTGATCTGAGTCCTCGTGATTTAAAATAATTCTAATTGCACGATATGTTTATAAAAAAAAAGAATGCCATTAATATTAACAATGTAAGTGCGGATAATTATGTATTGAAGTGATAATTCATTTACCGAAGAGCATCAAGTCATTCCGCTTTTTAAAAATATGATCTAGTGGATTTCATATTGAACCAAAACAGTATTATGTAACAATTAGTTTGTTCAAGGAGTTTTTAGATTATGATTGGGATAGACTATTTAAACAGACTTTACAGCATCCAGTAGTTTATTTTATTTCCACTTTAGTTGGCATTGCAACCTATTAGATTAAGCATCATTTACGCAACTAAAATAATATCAAAGAACAAATCAATTGGCTATTTATTTTGCTAACCCTAGGGTTTGAGAAAACCAAAACCCCATCGTTGCATGATCCTTTTTTTCTATTTTTGTTAGTGGAGCAACTGACGAATGTTTCTCCTCCGTTTGTAGACTCACCTCAGGGGGTACTGGATGAGAATTGGAAACCACAGGGATCTTTCAAGTTCCTGCAAGATAGTGAGACTGACATGTTATAGGTAGGAGCATTTCCCAACTCAGGATGCATGCTCCCTTCCTTCAAGCATTGTTGCACGTGCAAACTGTTTTTTTTTTTTTTTTTTTCCCCATCATACATTTTGTTCCATCTTTTTGTGTGTCTGTTTGTATTGAATTGGGAACATTGTTTAAGCTTTTATTAAGAAAAAACTTGCAATACTTGAAAAGACTTCACATCTTTTTGATGTATTTTTTTTTTTTTTTTTTTTTTAGTTAAGCTCTCAAATAAATACCGTAATATTTCTGTGAAATTCAGAGCATTTTCATTTCATTTCGTGTCAGTAATCATGAAATGCCTTTCTAATGATTAAGTTGAAATTCTGAATAAGAAAACATGTTTGTTTGTTTTTTCCTTCCCCGTTAGCCTAGATTTAAGGAAATTTTATGCAGAGATAACTCTGTGTTTTCAGTGAATTAAATGTTGGTAGAGATTTGACTTAATTTCAAAAGAATCTCTTGATTCTACAGAATAAATAACGTGAATCCATTAGCACCAGAAATAGGTTGGATTACATTTGGATCACATCACCATCATTTCAAACCTTTGCTCACTTAGGAAGCTTATAGGTTGTAGCCACTGATCCTTTTTCTTAAATCCTTAAGGAACAAATATATTTTAAATAATTATCCTAGTTTTTTTTTTTTTAATTTTATTGAGTCATTTTAAGTCGATTACAAAAGTAAGTCACATATTGTTTCCTTTCTGCATGATTGTATTGTTATAAAAAAATTTTTGCATGTTTTTTTTTTTTATTCGTAAATGGCCTGTGCATAAAGAATAATACTATAGTGCTTTAATTTATAGATATCTGTTTTACAGAGTGATTTCCAACTTCAAGATTGTTATATGGGATTAATTTCAACAACATCTTAGAAATAAGTCGGGAGTTTTTGATTGAATTAGAAAAACATTGTACACAGCAAAGAAATAATGCATTGCACTACGGATATCTTTGTTGTTCATATTGCTTTCATGAATTAATTATATTAGTTATGTGGGCGGACAAGTTAAGATATACCATAAATATCACTG
The DNA here is from genome assembly GCA_023159025.1 of Thereuonema tuberculata. Lineage (NCBI taxonomy): Eukaryota > Metazoa > Arthropoda > Chilopoda > Scutigeromorpha > Scutigeridae > Thereuonema > Thereuonema tuberculata. Next base: position 3,385,547 of record JAFIDM010009631.1, read on the forward strand.
TACTTCTAAAACTTAATTTGTAAATGACTATCATTAGATTGAAAGTTAATCAGAGTTTCATAACAAGATGATGATGATGATCCAACAATTGCTGTTCATAAAATATAAAATAAAACACAAAAGAAAGATGTATAAAACATATTTCTGTTACAGCCATTTACTAGTTGGTGTATCTCATACCTGTATAAACAAGGCTTCAGCATTATTTTAACTGAAAGAAATAAGTAATATCTAGGATACAGTTGATATGTGCGCATGACTGCCAATGTTCTATCGTTTTTCCACGAGCACAATATTAATGATTCTTTATTAGTATAGTCAGAATGCATCATTAGCGTTGAGTGGAGGTACGTCCTGTATAAACCTTCCGTGTAAAAGAGTGGCATTGTTTGATGTTTTTGCAAAGTCATTTAATACAAAATAACGGACTCGGGAATTCAGAAGTCTTTACTGAACCTGTTTCAATATTTTGTTTTACTTGACAAAGATACGTCTATGTTTTAAAATAATATCGCAATTAAAGCAGCTTAATTTCTTTTCTTTTCTCAAATTATTAATTATATTTTAATTCCTCTCTCCAGCAAGTCGTATACCCTTATTAAGCTGTTACATATTAGAAGTGACTCAATACAGTACTGATAATATGGCAATGATGCTGCTATAATTCAATAAAAGTCTGTGTTTTTCACTGTGAAATTTGAATCAATTCCAATTCTCTTCATCCACATGGCATCTACAAAGTTTCATTCAAATTGGACTCTTCCTTCATACTCAAGGGAAATACGAAAACATATGAAATTGCAACACAAACAAATTCTTCACAGTTGTTATCCGTTATATGTGTTAATTATCATATTAAAAGTTTGACATAGTTGGAGCATGGAAAAGTTGTGAAAAACACGCATTTTCAAAATGCCACCAGAAAACAAACAAAAGTTTGGTATTCACCCGTATTACTGTGACAGATCCTTCACCATGGAAATGGAAAACAATCACCAATCCCTTCCATTTTTAAATGTCTTAATCACCAGAAAAGACTTCTCCACCACCGTTTACAGTAAATCCACCCACACTGACTTGTATTTGAATGCCAAATCCTGCCATCACCCTTCTCAACTGTCTGCATCTTTTCGTACGCTCATCAAACGTGCCCTTTCCCACTGCTCCACTGCTCCTGTTCTTCTCTTCAGGAAGAACTGCAGCACATCAAAGATGTTGCCAACAACAACGGTTTTTCTCTCTCCATCATCTCAAAAATTTTAAGAAAGATCCCACCCTTAGCCACCACTCCCTACAACAATGGCCTCCCTAAAGTTCCCCCCCCCCTTTTCCCATCGGAACCACAAAAATCAGCCGGATTTTTAAGTTACGATTTCCAATTAATTTCCTTCCCCCTCCAAAAATCAGAAACATCATTTCCCATCCCCAAAAACAAGGTATCTAGTCGAATCCGTGTTGCTGCGGCCAACGTTATATTGGTCAAACTAAACGTTCCCTGGCAACGCCTACTCGAGCACCAACAAGACAAGAAACCGGAAAACAACCGCCGTCACCACCCACACCAGCATCCCCGGTCACTCCTTCAACTGGGATAGAGTCACCATTCTGTCTCAACCCTCTACCTACATTTCCAGAAACATCGAACAATGTGTTGATATTCTCAAAGCAGGATCCACCTCAGTTAGCTTATTTGGAAATTTGCAAATTTGGAAATGGCCATGTTGGGAAACGACGATCTCTCTTCGGTCCGCCGGATTTCCCGCCCAAACTAACCTTCCCGCCAAAACCAAGGTTTTCCCCGCTTCAATCTGACCAATCTCTCTTCCGTCCGCCTTTTAACTATCTATTTATACGCCCTCCCACCTCTTTCTCTCAGACCTAAAGACGATTCCTGAACAATAGGAATATTTCTCTCGTCTACTTCTCTTTTCACGATGTGGGAACTCCCCCAGAGTCTCGTTTGCAGTAACTTCGCCCACAGTCACATTAGGACTACACCTCATTTGACTAACTGCGACCTTGCGATAAAAGTATGTAACCAGTCGCTCCTAGCCTATTAACAACCTCCTGCAGCTCGGGTGACCCTTTCATGGTTGAGGATTTTTTTTTAAAAAAAGGTAAGGGTTTTGGGTTTTTTTTTTTACCTTATGTTTCTTTGTCATCGTTTGTGGTGGATAAATGGTGAGGATGGAATTGATGAAACATCATCTTGTATTTCTTACATCAGCCTTATCAGTTAAAGAAAACTCACACAAACCTACACACAACCTTTCATGCCATTCATTATTGAATCCATTTTCACGTGGTGTTAATAGAAAGAAATCGAACATATGACTTGGGTTAAAAGAAAAATATTCATAAACATGTGGAATGAATTATGTATCGTTCTGCGGGACTGGAAGTAGTATAAGGGCACCGACCAGTGTATCCCTTGGAGACATGCCGATTGGTGGTACCGTAAAATAAAGTTTAACCCAATTTCTTATGATAGCAGATTTCCTCTCATAGTGATACTTGGAACTGTAAATGCATAGCAATAAGTGCAGGAGATCTTGCAGCCCATTGTAATGCCCTTCATGTAACTCCTGCCAGGAGCAATTTTCCAATAGGATAATGCACATTCATATAGTGTACACACTTCCCAGCAATATCTCCAAGCACTTCATTCTCTTCCTTGGCTTGCCAGAAGCAATTTTCCAATAGGATAATGCACATCCAAACAGTGTACGTACACACTTCCCAGCAGTGCTTCCAAGCACTTCATTCTCTTCCTTGGCTTGCCAGAAGCAATTTTCCAATAGGATAATGCACATCCATACAGTGTACGTACACACTTCCCAGCAGTGCTTCCAAGCACTTCATTCTCTTCCTTGGCTTGCCAGAAGCAATTTTCCAATAGGATAATGCACATCCATACAGTGTACGTACACACTTCCCAGCAGTGCTTCCAAGCCCTTCATTCTCTTCCTTGGCTTGCCAGAAGCAATTTTCCAATACGATAATGCACATCCATACAGTGTACGTACACACTTCCCAGCAGTGCTTCCAAGCACTTCATTCTCTTCCTTGGCTTGCCAGAAGCAATTTTCCAATAGGATAATGCACATCCATTCAGTGTACGTACACACTTCCCAGCAGTGCTTCCAAGCAATTCATTCTCTTCCTTGGCTTGCCAGAAGCAATTTTCCAATAGGATAATGCACATCCATACAGTGTACGTACACACTTCCCAGCAGTGCTTCCAAGCACTTCATTCTCTTCCTTGGCTTGCCAGAAGCAATTTTCCAATAGGATAATGTACATCCATTCAGTGTACGTACACACTTCCCAGCAGTGCTTCCAAGCAATTCATTCTCTTCCTTGGCTTGCCAGAAGCAATTTTCCAATAGGATAATGCACATCCATTCAGTGTACGTACACACTTCCCAGCAGTGCTTCCAAGCAATTCATTCTCTTCCTTGGCTTGCCAGAAGCAATTTTCCAATAGGGTAATGCACATCCATACAGTGTACACACTTCTCAGCAGTGCTTCCAAGCAGTTCATTCTCTTCCTTGACCTAACAGGTCCCCAGCCTTGTCACTCATCGAGCCTGTTTGGGACATGCTTGGATATCAAGTGCATCCATCATCGTACATCCTACATTTGGAGCAGCAGTTTGAGCAAGCTTGGTGTGATCTTCCACAAGACAACATCAGGACTTTGTTTCACTTCATGCCACGTTATATACCAGAATGCACTTCAGCCAGAATTGACTCAGTTCTAATAATGAAAGAATGATGCTGCTATTGTTCAATAAAAATCTGTATTTTCACTGTGAAATCTGAATCAATTCCAGTTCTCTTCATCCCAATGACACCTATTAAGTTTCAGTCCAATTGAACTCTTCCTTCATGGTGCTTCGATTTTTTTTTTTTTTTTTTGGCAAAGAGAGTATATTCTAGCAACATTTCAGAGAAATCCTCATCCGATCTGGAACCATCATCTAATTTGTTAAAGGGATTTGTCACCAAATCTGGTACCGCTGTAGGACTGTACATTTGATGGGCCTGGGAGATATAAACAGCAAGGATGGAATTATATAAATCTTGATAACAAACTTGTACTAATGTTTATAACCTGTATTTTACCATATAACATTTCGACTGTCAAATTATCCACTGTTGTTCGGTTACATTGTAAATTTTAGTCCTGGCCCGTTGCCAATGAGACAAGTAATAATAACATAACATAGTAAGAATTATTAATTTAAATAAACAAAAAAATGTAACAAATAAGAATTAAATAACAAGTAATCAAGCATCAAGCAGTAAACATTACCATATTTTAACATCATTTTTTAAAAACCTTAAGGGTATATTCATTATTTTTTACTCCTTTATATACATTATATTTTTGAAATGTTTTTGATATTCACAATCATTCATGATTTGATAATGAATCTACATCTTTAATATGAAACAATATTTTAGTCAAAGGATCCGGATTATGACCCGTCATTAAGCAGTGATCTGCCCAATCAGATATTTATGTATGCTTGATGCTTAATTACTTGTTATTTAATTCTTACTTGTTATATTTTTTGTTTATTTAAATTAATAATTCTTACTTTCTTATGTTGGTATTACTTGTCTCGTTGGCTACGTGCCAGGACTAAAATTTACAATGTACCCGAGGAACACTGGATAATTTGACAGTCGAAATATTGTATGGTAAAATACAGGTTATAAACATTAGTACAAGTTTGATATCAAGATTTATATAATATATAACCTTGTGTGTGATATTATGAAGGATGGAAGTTTTTGCAAACAGGTTTAATTGATCTTCCCAGTCTGCTTGAAGATCATTGTGATTACAAAATTCCATATCGCCCCCATATTTTGAATCTCCAGACAAGTTAACGATCTTTAGTTACTCCCATCTAATAACGATTTCAATAACGAGGAACAGGTATTTTAAACTGAAAAAAAAATGGAATTGATCTCAATTTTTTTTAGATAAACAGCATTTAAAAGTTTAGAAGCAGAAGCTGGTTCAATAATTCTATCAACAAATACTTGATTTTGGTTCTAAAATTGCACTAAATCCCAATAAATCTCTGAACATCTTAAATTATCGTGTAATCGTTAAGCTGTAATCACCGCTGCTTATTCTCTCTGTCTCTTTCTCGCTCTATCTTTTCCAAGGCTTGTTAGTTTATTCCAGTGACTTTCAAGGAAACGGCACATTCTGTAGAATCACGAAAATCAATGCCTTTTGTGAAATAAAAGATGTATGGAGTACTTCAAAAATATGTACGGGCTTGAGGGCAAACACTCCACCGATTTCGAGATATTGGACTGTTTGCATTGATTTTTCAAGTGTTAGCTTATTCACTTGCTGTGTTCGATTCTAGAGGAAATGTTGGTGTGGCAGAATCAGCGATTGAAGATCTAAGCAGTTCATTTCTGCTAGGAAGCAATTTTTTTTTTAATAAAAAAATTTTTTCTTCTTTTTTTTTCTGTTATTTTTTTTTTATCCCTCTTTCTTTATGACAATGTAGTTTGTTTTTTCTAATATGAATAAATCTTTTTGACTGGCCGGGCTGCTTCTCGTCTTAAAGAAAGACATTTCATCTTTAGCTGTCAGAGATATCTTCAGAATATGAGACCTAAACTGGCTTCTCCAACAAAGGTTACCTCTTAAGAACTTCTGACAAGGGAACGGCGCGAAGTGTTACTCTGAATTTGATGTTGGTTTATGGGTCACTTTATAGACTTTTTAACGCTGAGTCCGAATTTGAGATTCATTTTCATCTCCAGTTTGTAGTTTTCGAGATATCCGCATGGGGGCGTAAAAACTTTAATTTGTTTTAACTTTGTAACAAATTAAGATAGAATAAAAATTCCAACGCATTTATGTTACTTGCATACATGACTACCATGTGTGTCAATATGAACTGAATCCGTCAACTAATTTCAAAATGGTGGACCCAAAAACCTAAATTTATGGCACTGATGAGGAGGCTTTGCTTTTAAAGGACAAATGGACAGGGCAGAGCGACCCAAAAGCCGAAGAAATTTTTGGAAAATATCCGAAACTTCTTCATGAAACAATTCCGGTAGATATGACGCCTATACTCCAACCTGAGGATGTGTACTTTTTCCGTCCTTATAAAGACATCTGGAGAAGGGCAAATAACCACGTTAGAGTGGAGGATATTAACGTTAATCTGACGGACAGAAGCAACATAATTGTTCTTCATGCCTTAATAACCAATCAATTATCGGCAAACTGTTTTCGAGAAATGATCAGATATGCATTTTGTAATCCCGGTTTTATTGACGATGACCCAAATGTTGGTCATTTTCAATCTCTAAAGGATATCTGCTTTTCATTTCCTCAGCAACACTTGTGCTCACACTCAACGGAAGCCAAACTTTGTAGCCAAACATTTTTGTTATGTAATCACCGTGAGCTTCCTTTGTGATTTTTGAATTTCTTCATAATAAACATTTTCATTGTTAACATTTTGTAAAGTTTTTGTTTTTGTAAATTTTGTTAATCAGTGTAACATATAAAATTTGCAAAATAAAATATTTAAATAAATTTGACTGAAAAATTACTTACAATTATCTTTTCCATTGAAAGTGCCATAAATTTAGGTTTTTGGGTCCACCATTTTGAAATTAGTTGACGGATTCATTACATATTGACACACATGGTAATCATTTATGCAAGTAACATAAATGCGTTGGAATTTTTTTTCTATCTCCATTTCTTAAAAAGTTATAACAAATTAAAGTTTTTACGCCCCCATGCGGATATCTCGAAAACTATTAACCGGAGATGAAAATGAATATCAAATTTGGATTCAGCATTAAAAAGTCTATAAAGTGACCCATAAACCAATATCAAATTCAGAGTAACACTTCGCGCCGTTCCCTTGTGAGTAACATTTCCTCATAGATTCGAACAACAGGAAGTTAATAAGCTAACACTTGAAAAATCAATGGAAACAGTCAAATATCTCGAAATCGGTGGAATATTGGCCCCTCAACCCATATATATTTTTGAAGTACTCCATGTTATATTTTCATTTCCAAAAAGGACATTGATTTTCGTGATGTGTCATCTCCTTCTAAGTGTCCAGTTTGAAGCTTCATTTTTGTGTACATTATAATCGTTTCCAGTCTATTCGTACATACCCTACAATTTGATAATTAATATTTTTTACATTTATATTTAAATAATTTAATAATGCAGCAAAAATAATGAACATGATTTTAAAAAAATACCTGAATTAAAGCTTATTCTTATATGCACTTAAAGTTTATTAATGTTATTTATATGTTCCTGATTCTTCTTTTATATTCTACGCAATATTACGTCATTGATATTAGTTCAACTTTACACTGTTTAGTACATATGACATTTTGCTTAAAATTTATAAAGTTTGATAAATGAAGTTGATTAAATAATGTCAAAATCTATGGTCCATATATTTTGAATAGCTAGTAACTGCTTCTATGGCTTTCTTAGAAGCTCCAATAACAAACCAACTTAACAACGGCTGTTATCATTTGAGTCTGTCATTATTAGCACTACTAATTGTTATAATAATGAGCTGTCTATAAGGAGTGTGTTAGATTATAACTTACGTTAATATTGAATTATTATGTAAATGATTATTAATTACGATGTTCTGTAATTTTGGAGCTGTTATAAGCCTATATGTTTTCAGTTTTGTTATAGTCTGAGGATGAAGATTCTTCAAAACATGTTACTGATATTATGTTTTGGTTCATAAAGTTAGTTCTCTTTTATTGGTGTGTATGGTCCTGTAGTAATAATAATAATAATTATTATTATTATTATTATTATCCATTTCGTTGAGAAATTTTAATAATGACATTTAAATTTTAAATTAAGAAATTTAAATTAATGATATATTGAATTCCTAGTACAGTTATCCTTTAAGTGAGGTCGAAATAATTTTTCTCGATGCAAATAAAGCAAAAATAAATTTAATCAGATTTAAATACTTCACTCCAAACAAATACACCAGAAATGACCAATATTTCGTCTTTCCAATCGAAAGACTTTTTCGAAGTCTAATTAAAATAAATAACTAAGAGAGGAGAAAGAAAATAATCTTTTTCTCTCTGTAACCATTATGAAATATAACAAACAGTTCTCGTGTCTTTGTTACAAAATAATAAATAACATTAAACAAATAATAAAACCATTATTGGGAAAAACAGATCATTAATTAAATTTTACTATTTCACTTAACCTCTTATTGCCTTTTAAGAATTTTCGAAAAAATCCTAATGAAATTTCATTAACTTTAAGTGATTTGTTTTTATTAAAACATTTGCAGCAATTTATAGTACAACATTCTTTTCTTTCTCCTCTCTTAGTTATTTACTTTAATGTTTTAGTTTCATTATATCGAGACCTCGAAAAAGTCTTTCGATTGGAAAGACGAAATATTGGTGTAGGGGAGATCCGTGTATTATGGACGCCCTAAGCAAGACTGCTCATAAAACTTAAATTGTTGAAATAAAAAGATTTAATTTGTTGGCTGCTCATAACAATTGTACACCTATATGGTTCAAACGTAGTAAAGTACTCTGGTAACTATTAATAATTGCAGGAAATAATTTTTTTTATTTTCGTGTCAGTGGTTCATATTACACATATGTTCGTGTAATATGGACCGAGTAAACCAAAAACAAAACATAACAAGAAATTAATTAAAATCATTTTTGAAAACAAGCTTTCCTTTCCAACAAGTTTAATGCACTAAACAATAGTCATACTGTAGGCCATGTGAAGTTTCACGATTTTATTTGGATTGGTTTATGAGATATGATGATTTTAAAATTTGCCCCTCTTTACCCCCCCTTATGGATTGAATTTTGAAAAATTCATAAAAATTGTACGACTTGAATTACATTAAGCAAGCCCTAATTTTTGCTTTTCGTTTAATATATTAAATAAACCAAGCTTCAGGCTCATAGTAATATGCGTAGCAACCAATGGTCCATATTACACAACAGCGCACGGTTCATATTACACGCATGGATGGAGCAACGTTGTTTCCATTCACATATCGCTATGCAAAATGGCGCGCATAAAGCACATGTCTGAATTGTGAAGAAAATAAGTACATTTGCTACTATTAACGTGAAAATTATATTAAAATTACCTAACAGCAGAAAGTAATATATTCATTCTAACATACCTGTTACATCATGATCATATAAAATGGAAAACCCAATTTAATATTCGTCCAAATGAAGGCACACATGTAAAAGTCATCTCCTGCTTTGGATAACAATAATATTCACTAAAGGCAAGGGGATGGTTCTGCCAACTAGTGGTGAACACATAAATTTCAACAAAGTCCGTAATACACGATGGTCCATAATACACGGATCTCCCCCATATTTTTGTTGGGGAGTGAAATAAAGTATTTAAATAAAAATGTCTATCAGTTGTTTAATCAGATTTGTTGATGAACACTTTTATTCTTTCTTCAGGAAGGAGACATATTTTGAGAGATATTTAATTTTCTATTCGATGTATGGTTTCTGTGATAATTTTTTTCATGCATTTCATCGGATACATATCATTGCTTAGATGAAGTTTGCAATGAGCTAAGGAAGGTTAACAGTAATAAACTGTATCTCGGAATTTGGAATATCGTATAATTAATATTTTGCGATTTATTTAAAAAAAAAAGTTTATTAAGATATATTAAGTTTATTTAAGATATTTTAATGTAAACTAGGAAGTTTTAAAGAATGGTTTTGTCCGACAATGTTAATTAGTATTAAATCAAATCACACTTTGGATGGATTTCAGACGCTTTCAGTTTCTGAATTGTTTTTCATTTTCTTAATCTAGAGATCGGAATGTCAACTTAAGATATTCAATTTTGAAATGCAATTATTACAGTTAGAGAAATTTATCAAAAAAAGATTACAATTTTTTTTTCAAAATCTTCTCAATTTAGATTTCATAATAAGAATGACAATAATATGCTTTTCATCTTGGACTGCATGTTTTAAGGAAATTATCAATCTTGGATTTGGAAGAAGGAGATACAATGAAAGATGGGAACATGTTATACCTCTCTAAAATAGCTTCAGAAGCATCTTAATTTTTGTTATCAAGATTTTCATTACGAAATCGCAGTGAAATGCTGATTGGTGGTAAGAATTTGTACGTATTTTTATGATACAGTTCGGCAAAAACATTATATTTTTTAAAAACCTGTAAATGAAATGGAATTAATAATGAAGTATGGATTAATGTGATTCTAATCTGCAAGCTGTTGTATTATTTGATAAATAATTGATTTTCCCATATTTTATAAAAAAAATAAGAGAAACAAATACCAAAACTAAACAGAAATAAAAGTAATATCCACTTGTTGCTTCTAAAGCATCAAGAACTTTCAGCAAAGCCTTAATAATCCAATAAATAAAAGAGAGATTCTAATTAAATTGAAGTTTGGGTCTTTTGCATGTAACTGTGTCTTGCGACTTGATGAGATAAATCACTTGTGTATCACAATTAGTTCATGTTGAAAATTAATCTTTGATAAATATCTAGTTTCTTGACAAAAATTATGAAAAAAAATCATTGGTAGAAAAGTCATAAAGTCCTCGCAAACTATAGATCGGTTGGAGCTTCGATTCCTTATCTTTCGTGCAATATAGTTACATGTAAGAAAGATTCTGTAATGGAATGATTATCGAAAACATCAACAATTAACAGCTTCCTTTGATAGATGTAAAGTAGACAAAAGATTCTTTCAGTAAACATACACGGCTATAAAAAGAATAAAATCTATTGGAAGTGACAATTAAATCAATAAAAGCTCAGAAATTCAAATCTAAAAATTGTAAACAACACTGGTTTCCATTAATTAAGAAATGAACCAAAAATTTAAAAACAGAAAAATCAAGATTATATGGTCAAATTGAGTTGGAAATGCATCCTTGGATACATGACATAAAAATAATAAAGAGTTGGAGAGTAAGACAGCTGGAAGTAACAAGAAAGGGATTCCTTCTATGGTCCACAGCCAATTTCAAAATACAATAAATTACAATTTCAGATACTATAATGAGCTTCCTGAAGGAAGGCTTAGAGCTTCAATTTCCGTGGATAACCACTATCTTCGATTATGTTCCCGGAGGAACAGTAGTGCACTTGCTGTGGCTACAGGAACGCTTCTATCTGCTTCTATCAGAAGGCTTCACCAAGGAAATCTTTATTCTAGACGACCAACAGTCTGCGAGCCTACTCTCTCTCCCCGGCAACATTGCATGCCATTTCAAATGTCCTGGACCCCTTACGTAGGTTCATTAGGTGCTACACTCGTCCTACGAGACGATAAAGCAACTCCACATCGAACTAAGCTGGTAGATCAATTTCTTCAAAACGAGATCATTGTACCTATGGATTGACCAGCCGAGGCTCTCGAACTAAAGAGCATGGCTGAGATTTTCTAGGAATATGTGTTGCTACCCGGAAGAGCTTTAAAAGAACAATGGTCATTACCACCTACCAATAACAACATGAAGCATTGCTGCGATCACACCCCATATCAACTTTTGTAGCTATTTAATTTGGACGGCTTCTTATAATCTAGATCTGTATTTTTTCACTGTTGGAGGAAATCATTGTTTCATATAAAATGTTTATTAACTAAACATCAACTAAAATACAATATCCTATAGTTAAGTTTCACTTCAGTTATTGCGATTATTTTGTTTTTTCCTTAATTAACAGAAACCAGTAGCACATTTGATATACACTTGCTAGAACATAAAAATTTCCTTCTGGTTCAAAGAAAGTTTTCGTTTAGAGAAGCAGCTGCTGTACGAAACTCATGGATTGGTTGTAACATTTCTGAAGCTCATCTTGGCTCGAAAAAAAGTTGAAGTAAATTTTATTGATCATTTGTGGATGACAGATCATGGGTTTATTCGAAAATTATTTGTGTTCACAAATAAACCCATTAATTTTTACATTCTCACAGAACAACAACTTTATATCGAACATAGTTTAGATATAGTGGCGTTCTGTAAAACAGCAACTTATGTACTAAATCATGTCTTTAATTGGAAGTTTGTTTAAGAAGCAAATCAAGTTAGATCTTCAATGGATGCAACTTTCTTTCAAAACAATGATTCTTGGCGTGCTAGTAGACATACATTTGTAAACAGCTAGGTTTTTTAGTTAAATTTTTGGAACTGGACATCTTTTCCTTAGCTATGTGAAAATGATAATAATCTTCAGCATCACACAACAACCTAATTGGTTGGAATTAATAAATTGGATAAATGTCATTTCTGCTTCTCCTGGCAATAATGTGAAATGTGTAAAATGTTAATCAATTGCTTTGATGATAAGTTACACAATTACATTGCTTTGAGTTCGGATGTTTTCGTTTTTTTAATTTTTTGGTCTTTGGAGAAGATCATCTTCCAGAAATGACACCTTGGCAAATAACACCTTGAAATGACACCTTCTAGACACCTTGGCATAGTAGGAGAAACACGTTCTGCTACTAATATTATAATCTTGCTTCATTTTTATTATGATAATAAATATGAACATTTTGAAAGGAACCTCAAGCTTAAGAGAACAAATATAGATTTAAAATAAATCAATTAATTAAGAGACAATGTATTAGTGCATACATTTATCTAGATTATTTATTTTCTTAATTTTGTGCTATTCATTTTTAATTAAATCTAATCGTGTTTGGCTTAGTTTTATTTTTAGATAAGTTTAATTAATTTTTAAATTAAAATGTTTTGAATTTTACACAACAGCACCTTAATTTATTCATGAAACATATTTTTTTACATGGATTTAATTCGGGTGAAACATTTGAAAAGATAATGTCATGCAAAGGAACTAATCATAAAACAATAAGCCAACAAAGTAGAAAAAAGAAAATCAAAAGATCTGAGCTTTCATCTGTAGGAGTCTGTCGTCCTCTTTATGGACGTTTCAGAACGTTTCAGCCCAGCTTGAAAATAGCCCGTAGATGGCCTGAAACGTTCCAGTTTGAAAATAG
>JAFIDM010009631.1:3398644-3431587 GCA_023159025.1 Thereuonema tuberculata
GAAACGTTCCAGTTTGAAAATAGCCCGTAGATGGGCCGAAACGTTCCAGTTTGAAAATAGCCCGTAGATGGGCTGAAATATTCTGTTTTAACCTTTTTAATACCAGCCGAAAAATTACATTAGTAATTTGATTCCAAATTATTAGTTTTGGGATTCTTACTGAGGATAATTTAATTCCAATCTCCCAATTTTTGATGAACTTTAGAGAATGTAAATGAATGCTTAGATTTTATCTTATCTAAGTTGCTGAGTTATTTTATTTAGGGGTAAAACGTTCTGCCTGAATAAAATATTTTATTTTCTTAAATGTTTTCAGAGTATGGAGAAAGTGTTTCAATGGATCCATGTTATTTATTCTTTTAATTATTTAAATTTTATTATTATGTAAGATCTTGTTATCTGTCATTTTAAGTAGTAGCTCATAAAATGGGTTTTGTAATACCAAACTGCAAATCATTTCCAGATCATTATTATATTCTTAAATATGGAGTTTGGTGCAGAATTTTGCCCAGTTGTCGCGCACTGCAATTGAAGCACCGACACTGTCTGAAAGTTTCAGATGTTTTTGTTTTTTGTTGCTGTTCATATTTTTGGATTTCTCTTTGGTCAAAGACAATGAACTTGTTAGTTTATTTATTGATTGGATTTGTAGCAAAAGAATCTTTGTAAAAATATAATCCTATCTCTAAAATTTCTGCAAACTTCAGCCTTCTTTCCTGAGAAAGTGAGGCTTATAAAATCAGTTACTCTTTCTACCTGATGCATACTAATAATTTTTGAATCATCTTGAAATTTGGTATGCTTATTTAAGGACAAGAGACAACCTGACTTTTATATTAAAATCTGTTTCAAGTAGATACTACAAAGCTGTAAAAAGAAATTTGAAATTTCTATCGGCCGCCATTTTGGAACGGTTTTCGAAGAAGACAAAATTGTAATAAAACATATAAAGAATATGTTTCTTATCACAAAAACATTTACAATCGACTTATTTTTTTCCCATTAACATATAAATACAACTAAATACACTGATATTAGGCAATTAAAAACAAATCATTATCATTTCTCCCAAAAATAAATACCGCCAAGGAAATTCAAATAAAACGATAACATTTCTCAATTAACTACAGAAGAATGTTTTCTGCAGCTTTTTATGAACTGAAATAATTTTTTAAAAAAATGTTAAATCTAATTATAAAGAATATTTTCAGCAGGGACTTAAAATGCGATGTTGTTAAATTAAAAGAAATTTGATTTCTATAATAATATGCTTCGATTGTTATTTTTCATAATATATTTATTGAAGATGAATCTGTATTTGTTGTAAAGTATAAACATTATATTACACAAGTAATAATTATTTTTAATAACATTCCACATCTTAATCACTTACAGTAAAACTCATTAATGCTGTTCAAATGTAATGCCGTCGGAATATTAATACAAAATAAAGAAAATAATATGAGATTCAAATTCAAGCAAATTTTAAGAATTTAATGCCGTTAATAACAATTTTGTTAAAAAAATGATGTTAACTGCAAATTGAAATAATACCATATTGCAATCGAATAGGGAGAAAATATCCCGCGGTAAAGGGCCGCATCAGTTGAACGGAATCCTATCTGCTGCCGGCCAGACACCCCACCCCTCCATAGGTGGCACTTATCCGCTGCGCAGCAAGTCAGCGAAACTGTACCGTTACTTGAGCAGGTTAATGCAGTTAAGGTTATCAGGCTTATAACACAATTGAGCATGTTCTTGTTAGCAAACATGAATTGGATATTGATAACATCAAAATTTCGGCCCAGCAGAATTACACTTATATTAGAAGATTGATTTCTGTTTTATTTTGAAAAACAGGCCCTACAATGCAATGCTTTCAGTTGAAAGAATTTTAGAATGTCATTTGAAGTTTTAAGAGGAGGATGTTTTTTTTTATTAAAAAAAAATCTAGCGTTTTTATTTTTAAAATGTTTTAATTTCTTAATTTTTTATTTATTTTTTATTTTTATTTATCGTATTTTTTATGTTTTGAGTATGTCTACCTCTGGTTTTTGTTGTTTTGTCTGGTTTTATTAGTTTTGCACTGTTTGTTTAAGGAATTGTGGGTTTGGTGGTAGTCATTGCTTAGGGGATTAATTTGTGACGTTACTTTGTATCCAGGTCCGATGATGGGCGGTGGGAATACTGTCCGAAACATGTCACCTTTTAATGTTTTAAATTTTAACTTTTGTAATTTCAAAGTGTATTGACGTCTATATTTTATTGTTAACATTTAATACAGAGCGTTACAATTGTCTTGATTTATTCATTCATTGCGTCCATTGTCATAACCAATAATCATTGTCACCAGTAGATGTGATCAAGGAAACTGAAACTTAATGATGTCGTCTTTAGTAATGCTGGCCGAACACGTACCAATATGCGGCAATATTGGTGGACAATATTGGTCATTATTGATATTGGCAGTTGGTATTGTGCGCGAACACACAGGTTTTCCTTTACGAGTATTGGCCTGGTTACAGCGTTGCTCACTAGGGAGAGCTAGAGAGAGCGTGTCTCCGTACAGAATCGATCTAGTATTAAACGCCCTTACCGCGGTAGAAATCAATTAAGATTCTTTCATTATCAATTGACAAAATGTTGTTGTTTGAATTATCTTTTTTGGGCCGACCCATTTTGCTGATTTCACGCCTTGTTTCTCAAACAAAATGGCCGGCGTGAGTGAGTGATTTTCCGATTTTCAAAGTCCCGCCTTCCTTCTACGTCACCATTGTCACGTGATTTCATCCGTTCATGTGATTCGCTCGCTCACCAGCAATATTTCTCGCCAACTAAAATTGTTCCTTTTTTTCCGACAATCGCCAATGGGCAATATTGGGCAATATTGTTCATTTTTATTGCTGGAAACGGTTGGTACCAATAAAAATGACCAATATTGTCCACCAATATTGCCGCATATTGCTACGTGTTCGCCCAGCATTACAAATTTTATTTCCATTCAAGGTTCGATTCATTTCAGTTTGGGTTTGTGTCGGAGGCACTACAATATATTAGCATTATTTTTAGTGTAAATCATATAATATTTACATGCAAAAAGTTTAATCAGTTTATAAACTCAACTTGTAAAGAGCCAACGGATTGGGTGCTTTAAGGAGAAGCACCTTATTATTGCTCATAAGCGATTTTCCGAGGGACGTCAATAACTGCAGGAAGATATGAGATTGACTTACTGTTAAAATCCAGCAAAGGTTGAGTCCTCATTAGCAGCGCTTTAGCTGGCAGAAGGACATGAATCAGACAACATCTGCAGATGCTACTTATTTATCCAAAGTTGTGCCTCACGGATGAAGACTTATGGAGATCTAATTACCCGGACAAATCCCACTGAATTACATTGTACGGGAGATGAACTTCCTCAGACAATCCCAAGGTTTTCCTGGTAGAGAGTCGATCAACAAAAGGGCGCTGTGACCAAAGCAAAGGCAAGATAATGCTTTCATTCTTTGACTTCAATCTGTTTTCTTTGACTTCAATCAAGAGAACAAATTGGAGGGACAGTCTATCAATGGCACTAGATATGTTTCCGTTGTGAGGCCGTAAGATATAAGACACAACAATTCTTGGATTTTGAAACATGACAGCGCACCTCCTCACCGATCGCATCGTACTTGCCCAAATGGGTTCTACCTCACCCTGGCGTTGTCACTTAAGACATTGGCCTCTCACCTCTGAGTACCTTTCCACTGCACTTCTCCCACTATATTTTCTCAGTCTTTCTCTCCGTCTGTCCTCATTTCCATGGGATAGCACAATACACCTACAGTCGTGGTGCTTGGCTTCCCTGCCACCCACATTCAATCAATCACTCAATCTACCTCAGCCTGCCTACTCTCCAGATTTAACACCCTATGACTACCATTTCAAGTTGATGGAAGGCAATTAAAGGTCGCAGATTAACAGTCATGTTAAAATGTTTTCCAGGAAGGTATTGAAATGTATGACTGCAAATGGGAATTACTTAGAAGAACAATAACAATATTTTACATTTCTTCCAGTAGTTTTTGTTTAAGACAGTTATTGCGGAATTACAAAAAAAAAAAAAAAAAAAAAATCTTTTATGATAGTCGTTTCTGTAACATGATATAGGTGAAATTACACAGATGTCATTCAAGACCAGCATCGTAGAATATCATGAAAATAAATTGACTTGCATAGAAATAGAACCATAATTTTTTGAGAACAGTTGCTCCTACAAAATATCGGATAATTATCGATTAATTAGAAAGTTTTATGCTGTTTAATTTTATACTGAGATATTTTTATAATCTGATTAAAAAGACGGGAAAAAATTGCGGTTATTGCGAGAAAAAAAGAATTTTTGGGGCCAATTTTTGAAGATGGCGGAAATGCCTTCCTATTGACTGTTAATCTAAAAGGTTAAAGGATATCTTACTTGTGCATGATTTAGTCAAAAATTGCTGTTAGATGATTTTGCAGGGAAGGTCATTCAAAAAACTTTGTAATTTAATGAAAAATGTAGACAAAAAAATCGTATATTGATTGTATTATCATTTCAGATATTTTTACTTTTGTTCAGTGTTCACATTTAAAAAGAAAACCATTCAAAAATAACAAATAAGGATTGTGACTTAACGTTTTCCAATCAATAACTTGATCTCTGGATATTGTCTTGTTTTTCCTCTTTTCTTGGCAATAGAACATCTTTATTTCTTTGTGTGTCTGTGTGTTTTTATCTTTACTTAAAAGAAGTTTCTGGATTAACTTTACGCGAATTTTCCAATATTAAATTTCTGTATTCGAATAACAATAATTTTCTCTTCTTTTTTTAAAAGACAAATTCCCTGTAATCGCCTTAAGAAAAACTTTTCAGAACAAAAATATACATTCTTTTTGACTTTGAGTTAAAATTTCCTTCAGTTATGACTCTTAATAAGATGATGAAATATTCCTTCAACTTCTAATACAATAGAAGGACAATATTTCTCTCACGACCAATTCTTCTTCGATTTTGAAGCTGAAACAGAAGAGATGTTTGACTAATCTAACTATTATCAAACGTTTTTGTCATGAATTCTTCACGGTCAGTAATTCTTTCTTTGTTGATATTAAATTCTGAAACACACAATTGTTGGCATTGAATTTTGAAATGACGTTATCGCTTTTTAATTGTAGGTTAATAGATGATAACGGAGTTTGAAAACACTACAGGAGATGGCGCTATCTAGGAAAGCTTGGTCGTTTGCTTTTCCTGTTTTGTTTTGTTTTTTTAAACGGCGAAGTTGAATTAAAGGCTTACTTTGGAACAAAATAAATGCCATTTTTCAAATGTTGATTCTGAATCGGATGACCATCAATTATGATTAGTTCCTTTAAAAGAAAAGGTCTTTATTAAAAAAATCGTTTTACTTGAGATATTTCTCTCCTATTGTTTTCTTGGATTTTTTTTCCTTTCTTTTTACCGTATTTACTCGCATAATTTCCCCCATCGCGTATTTTCCCCACCCCTATTTTTGTGGATTACAAAATTCAATTTTTATTTTTATCGCATAATTTCCCCACCTTTACTTCAACGCGTTTCCAACATGACCTTGACTGGCGGTCAACTCACGACGACGCGACAATGTACCGTTACTATCGCATTTCTCTATCCCACGCTACTTTAGGGGAAGATTCCACCCCCACCCCGGTCAGTACAAGAGCAGACTCCTTCTGAATCAGTACAACAATTTCGAGTGTTTTGTGAAAACGTGAAGTTCGCGAATAAAGTTAAGTTCTCTATTAGCAGGCAGCTGATGCTGACGTCATGCAGTGAGCAGCTATAAAGATGGCGGGCTGCGCTGCGTGAGTTACGAAATTACGTCACAGTCGCACACACACTTCCGTGCATGCCTATTGCTTAACTGTACTTTGAAGAAAAAACAAATGTTGAGATGTGATTTCTTATATTTTAAATGTTGCGTGTTAATAAAATTGTTGTTAATTACATTTCTTGCTTTAAAAATCAATATTTAACATGGTTTTCCTTACACTTTCACCATATTTTTTTTCCTCAAATTGAAAAACATCGCGTAATTTCCCCACCCCCCTTTTTTTTTGTCAAAATATTGATGAAAAAAAAGGGGAAATTATGCGAGTAAATACGGTATTATTGATCATTTATCAATATACAGGGTGAGGCATTTAACCTGACAAAGTGGAATATCTCAGAAAGGAAGGGTTGTGTAGAAAAATGTTCCCAATACAATTTGTGTGTTTGAAAGTGAAAAAGAAAGTAGCTCTATTTGTTTATCATTTGATGAATGTTTGCAAGGTCATTTCGTATTCAACTATATTCAATAGTTTTTTTAAATGGAAACCTATTTTTTTTTTAGCGGCATCTGAATATATGCAAAAAAAAAAATGAGTAATTTTTGTCTAAAACATTTTTCTCTTTACCATCTTTTGACGATACCATTTCAATTTGAAAGGTAGGTTAAGAACATTTCGCGTTTCAAAATGGAAAGCAATAATTTTATTAGCAAATACAAAACAAACAAATTTTGATGAGTAACTTATTACAATAAATGTTCAAAACGATGACCAGGAACCTCGATACATTTTTCGAGACGGTTGATGAGTACGATGATGAGTAGATACAGCCATTTCTTGATCAATGTTTGCACAAGCGTTTCGTATTCGCTCCTACATATTTTCTGGGGTAGTTGGTATATCTTGGTAGACCTTACCTTTAAAGAAAAGTCGGGAAATCGAATGAGCCACGTCCTATCCATTGTAATATTGATCTATTACTTGTCGAGTATTGTGCAAAGTAGACAACCATCATGTTAAAACCACATGGTCTGTCTTTTTTGTAAAGTCGAGCAATAATGCTAATTCCTCACTCAGGAAGTTGCGCTATTTCTCACCATTTAATGTCAATGAAAAATGGACGAATTAACTTCCCTCTCTTAATACCAACCCAAACACTAACGGACCAAGGGCTCAACTTACCTTAACCATTGAGGATTTTCAACGGACTCATAATGAATATTGTGTCGATTAGCTTGCCCATGATTAGTAAACGTCGATTTATCAGAAAATACCATCGAAAGAAAAAAATTGTTATCAATTTGTATTGACAAAACACCACTCGATTGTGGAAATCGAGGAAATCTTGACAAAAGGATACGGATGAAACTTGTCTTGTTTTAATATTCTTAGAACACTGCTCTGAGATATTCCAGAATCAGCAGCTAATGTCCGAGAGTTTACACAAGGATCATAAGCGACTACAGCTAATATTGCAAATTTGATGCCGGTTACAGTGTTTTTCCGGTTCCGTTGTTTGGGTTGTACACTTCCACTTTCCAATACGACGAAGAATGGTCTTCGGGTAACCGTTCGCTATACATCCCAATTGCCTGTTCCACATTTCATCCAGATTCACCATAGCTGAAAATTAGGTTAATTTTCTCATCTATAGATAAGTTTACCATTCTTAGCAGAGAAATCAAATCCTGAATTCTCAATCAAATATAGGATGATTTCAGTACAATTGGCAAAAGAACCACATTTGAAATAATACAAAGTGATAATGGTATTGTATTTTTTGGAATTAAAACTTCTCTACGTTAGCGAAATAGATTTTTATTTCTTTATTGTAGTAAGTTACTCATCAAAATTGTTTGTTTTGTATTGCTAATAACATTATTCTTTCCATTTTGAAACGCGAAATGTTCTCAAACTACCTTTCAAATTGAAATGGTATCGTCAAAAGACGGTGAAGAAAAAAATGTTTTAGACAAAAGTTTTTTTGTTTTTTTTTTTACAAATGCCCGGGCTCGTAGACTGATCGTCTTTCGAAAAAAAAAAAAGTTTCCATTTAAAAAAACTAAGTTGAATATGAAATGACCATGAAAACGTTCATCAAATGAAAAACAAATAGCGCTACTTTCTTTTCCTCTTTCAAACACAGAAATTGTATTGGGAACTTTTTTTTTAAAACCCTTCCTTTCTGAGATATTCCACTTTTTCAGGTTAAATGTCTCACACTGAATAAATATATGGGTAAATCTATAGAAAACCTGCAATTTCAGTCAAAAATGTTTGAGATTTTAAATTACAAGATTTCCTTTTCAAAAAAATTGAGATGATTGCTTTTGACGTTCTTACATCCATGATATATGTGGTTCAGGTCAACGCATTTTGGTTATTTAAAAAAAAAAAAAAAAAAAAATGATGGTAGGCTATGTGCACAGAAGTGAATTGTGTTAATAACAATGTCGAATTTTAATATAAATTATAATTGAAATAGTGAATTTATGTGGGAAAAACTATGAAATAAATAAATAAAAGACTAATTTATAAATTAAAGAACTTTTTATCAAAAGAGGAAATCATGTACAATAAAAATGAATCAGACTGTCAATCTTAAACGTCTATAAAAATGTAAAATATATCATATATTATATTATATATATTTATATAATTATAAATATCCTTATTGGCATTTAACAAAGACTGGAAGTGAAAGACAAGTCTTCGTGAAAAACATAGTATCCTCTATTGTTGATGATCATCACTTCCATCGTGATGGTGGACGATCCGCGCTGGGCAGGTTTTCTCGGGGTTCTCCCGTTTCCCCTACACTTCTCCCACCATACTTTCTCAGTCTTTCTCTCCATCTGTCCTTATTTCCTGTGGGATAGTACAATAGACCTTCGGTCGCAGTGCTTGGCTTCTCTGCCACCCACATTCACTACATACATACATCACTTCCATGGACCCCAAATGTCCACGGAAGTGACGAATACTTATGTTTCTTGACCCATGTGCTCTTCATTTTGAGGTTAGGAACAAAAGTCATTCAGAAAATGAAGTTTACCATATTTCAATTATCATGCCTAGAAATAATCATTTTTCCATAGAAAAATTAGGTTCTAAACAAGACCACAGAAGTGATGGGATGAGCTGTGCAAATTACGAAAAATGAATAAAAAGGTGATATCTTACTGACAAATGTGCGACTCAGACGAATAAAATCACTTCCCAATCCAAAATCGCCGTGTAAACTTTTGTTTTTAAGTGAAATGGAAGATAACCAGCGCATCGGGTGGATTTTTTAGAAAGTTTAGGAATGTCCACAAAAGTGATGGCTAAACCTTGTGACAAGACTTGAGGTTGCAAAAAAATTTTACTGATAATTCGAAAAAAAAATTCACTCAATATTATGTTAAATTTATGTATTTACTGATTTCACAATATATATATTATTTTAAAGATATTAAAAAATAAAGCAGTTTGGATCTTTAGAAGCTATCCAACTGTAGCTTGTGACAGTCACCTTCTGTGGACAACTTTTTTTTTTTGGAAATTCCATAAAATTTAAAAAAGAAAATATACTAAACTATAGTATATTTTGTACTTCAATGTGTTATTTTGAAAAATGACAAATATTTTCAATCATTTTCAATTTATTGCTCTGTGACACGAATTACAGGTTTTCCGTAGATTCACCCATATAGGTTTACTAGTGGCAACTCGTGAAATATTCACGGAAGTAAAACAGATTCCACATTTTTGAAACACCGTGACATTTTTCAAAACCGCAAGAATAAAAACGGTTCTAAGCTCATTTTTAAAAGCCATGACTTCCCTAACAGCCCACGTATAATTTGAATGATGACTAAAGCCCATTGCATGTGGATCCGAAAATCGGTCGGTCGGATCCATATGTAAAGGGCTTAAGGGGAGCGTTTGAGACCAAAATTATCATACTGAAATGAAAAAAGGTAAGGTGAATGAGGTTGTTTTGAATATGTAAATTTTGGACTGATTCGCCCTATTTTTAAATTGTGTTCCAAAATACCCTCATTCACCTTACCGTTTTTTTCATTTCAATATGATAATTTTGGTCTCAAACGCTCCCCTTAAGCCCATTACACATGGATCCAACCGACCGATTTTCGGATCCATGTGCAATGGGCTTTAGCAATAAAACAAAAATATGTATTTTGATCATGGTAACTCTTGTAAGCATGTAATTATCCATATTTAGAGGTTAGTTTCGAAATATGCTTGAAGAGTCAATAATTGAATAGTCAAGAGTCTCATTGAATGAGATCACGTGTAATTAATAAAACAAAACGTGTGTAGTAGTCCATGACTTAAAATAATAGATCTACTAAAAATTGAAACTATATACAAATACAAAATTGATTTAGCAGTTTCGCAGTCGCCAGCGCTACGCTTTGTCATTAAGTTAACCTCCTGCCCTAAAATAATGTCGATCCAGACAAAGTTGGTGGCGCCACCTTATATTTTGTTTCTGCGTACCTACTGTTTCTGTAGCGCTGTTGGGATGACACGGAAATGTTGGTGGCGCCACCTTGTATTTTGTTTCTTACTTAAATACTGTGTCTGTAGCGCTTTAGCGCTTTTGGGATGACTAACACACAAATATCCGTACAACCGTACAATTTTTGCCTATTAATAGGATGATTTAATTTTGTTTTTTCCTTGCCTGCTCAATCCAAATTATGGTAAACTACTGTTTTGTGGTTATTTTTTTTAAAATTAATGCATCCATTTTCTTTTACTCATCGTTAGAATAATTATTCAGAAGCTGAGGTTCGTTGATTGTTGTTAATTTTTTTGATCTGTTTATTAACAATCACTTGAGCGAAGGCATTTTCATGGGCTCAGCGCCCGCGAGTATTTTTCAACGGTGTTTGGCGTTTATATTAAGTTTATTTTTATCATTGGTTGGAAATTTAATTGGAAACTATTAAAATCTCTTTTAATTCGGTGACAGGAGAAATTGGTATCAGAGTGTGGTTTCTCTGCTAGTCGTATATATATATATATATTAATTAAATCACCTGAATTCCGTGTCAACGTATGTATGTGTGTGTGTAGAGAGAGAAAGAAAGGTACAAAAAACATCTAAATAACATTCGAAGGTGCAAACGTTTGATCTATTAGACTGTCTAGAAAATACAGTAACTGTCATTTTTGAAAAATTTTGGAAAAATATAAATTACTACTGAAAAATATGCTTTAATCAAAGTAAGCATGCGTTAATTACAGATAATAAAAAAAGATAATCTTAAAACATTAAAACATTACATGTTTCGAAAGCCCGTTCGACTGTCTTTCTCAAAAGAATGAAGCTACAATGAATACAGGAATCTTTGCGAACGTTTGATGTTGCTGGAATCTTCCAGGTAAGATCCATTCTTTTCTTCCGGTGTTGCCGCAGACGTGAGTAGGAGGCTGCGTCATATGGATAGATTCACTTTCATCGTAGGGGGCATCTACTGGGAAATGCATGGTAGAAGAAAAACAATAATCTTAATTATTATTAATTATTATGCTGGATGTTCTGGGGTAGGGGGGGGGGGGGAAAGGAAAGACGTTGAGGCCTCTCTCGTTGTGTTGATCATTTTAGGTTGTTCCTCATCACATGTCATTTCCATTCCGAAAGCATTGTAGAGCAGATCCACTTGGTTGATCTCTAATGTGAAACCCAGTAATCAATTGTTTTTTTCTTTCCCTAAGGTGGCGATTGGTTTGCATGTTCTTAGCATTTCTTTAAATTATTGTGTGAGGATTTCCTCAACTATACATTTTGCCTTAATGTATTTTCACATAAAAGGCCTTTCTTTTCGGGGCGTCATTGATCTTTAAGACTTTCATCTCGACTTCAGAACATTTCAAACCATACTGAAATGTACATCAAATAAAAGATTCATACTGAGACATTCATGACTGGAAGTTCCAATGCAGTTTGGTAATTTTTCGTCCAAGTTTGAAGTCGTATAGAAAATCAGATAGTTCTAACTGATGTCGCCTTGGGGAAGTGGAGTTGAATTCCGACATGTATTTCTGGACCTATTTGAGAAACAATATTCACCCCCAACGAATTATTGTTGAATATTCAATTATTAAAATAAATGTGCCTGCTTTTAACTTTATTGCAAATGTATTATATGTTTTAATTGTTTATTGTATTCAGTTTTAAATTGGTGTTCGCCAGATTTGGAAATAAATCACATCCGAAACATGTATCTGGATTCTATTAAATTGCAATGAAATTGTGTTTCTTTTGAATTATTTTTGGATGAATTAGAACAATGGGTTTCTTTCGTTATTTAACAACTTCTCAACCTAGTAGTCCTGTCTATTCCTGCTTTCCTTTATTTTTCCTTAAGCTCATGATAACGATACACGTTGAAACGATCCTGAATTTTAAGTATTTTTTTAAGTTTTTGATTCATTTTTATTTTTGAGTTATTAATACAATTTTATTGAACACTAGACGGGTATCGTCGCTTCGCTCCGGAACCTTGCATTATAGCATTAAAAAAAAAAAAAACTTTATTTATTTAACAAATTAATATGGAGATCGGAAAATACACGACTTCCCAGCTCGTTGTGGGCTTCTCCGCTTAACTTAGGTGTATTGCGCGTTGGCACTCACAGGGGGGGTTGCAGCAAAACACTTCATTTTTGCATGTGAATTAATGCGTTTCTTCCAAACGCAGAAACGTTTATTAATGACTGATATACCGTTCGATAGAACTTTCAAATACCAACATTTTCTCAATATAATGTTCTCTTCCAACTTTTATACTTTTCGTTTAAATTGAAAAAAAGTCAAAATTTGACCCTTTAAAAGGCGCCATCTTGGAAACCAAAAAATTTTTTCGAAAGGTTTTTGTAGCATTTTGTTTGTCTTAAAAAGCTCTACATTTTATCCATTTACATGACCAATCTATTTCTTATATTTTGGTCACAAAATTGGAAAAACGTAAAGTTTTATAACAATTTCAGACAGAATAACGCTTTTATATAATATAATTATAATACAGTTGTTATAATGAAGTTTTAAATGTGTCACTGATTTTTTTAAAAAATCTTTTTAATAATTTGATAATACTGCGAATGCTGTCAAGTATCCATCCATTGATGTTGAGCAGATACATCTTCCTAGATAGCATAAATGAGTTCCTTTGGAGAAGTTCTGTACTGGTATCGACCATGTCCAATGTGGTTTGTCAGACATGGCCGCTAATTGGCCAGAATTGAATCCCTTAGAACGTTTCTGTGATTACATCAAATTGATACCTCAAGCATATTTCATTCTCCATGTCAGACATTGATAAGAAGCAATCCTTTGATGCTTTTATTAAATTCCTTTTGACCCTGGACAAGGAATCGACATTTTTTGTATTATTGTTTATTTTTCGTTGGGATTTCTTGTGGGGAAGATCCCCCTTGCGGGAGCGAGACCCAGGATCCTTAACCTTTCGCACCTTCTGAATCTGTCATCGGTGGAGTTTGGCTGGCTGATGAGTCCAAAAGAGGATGAAAGGATGGTCCCAGTCCCTCCCCGGTGGCAGATTGAAAGCGAAATCCTTTTACTTAGGCTTTGCCTTCCTTGGTTATTATTTGTTTCATTCCTTCCTTGGTTATCATATTATTGTTTCCACGGTACCACCAAAAACTACAAAGTATGTACACTGTCCAGCCACTTTATTAGGTACACCCTGCTGTGCGCACGAATCTCTGGACCAGTCATGTCTCACAACAATTCTTCAAGCCGGTGGGGACAGTGTGATGGTGTGGAGGATGTTTTCCTGGCACATGTTGTGTCCATTGATACCTCTGGAGGCACATCAGGATGCTAGAGCGTACCTAAACATTGTAGCTGACCAAGTGCAACCGTATACGTTAACAGTTAATCCTCATGCAGATGGCTACTTCCAGCAGGATAATGTGCCTGTGCACAAAGCCCGCATCACTATGGGATGGTTTGAGGAACATGACGATAACTTTTCCTTGCTGCAGTGGCCCGCTCAGTCCCTGATCTCAGCCCGATTGAAAATTTGTGGGATGAGCTGTTCGCTCCAGGCCTACACCTCCATCAAATCTTCAGGAACTGCGTGACACTCATGTCTGCTTGGTACACAATATCTCAACAACGTTTTCAGCATCTTGTGGAATCCATGCCTCGACGAATTCGGGCTGTTTTGGGGGCTAAAGGAGGCCCAAGACGCTACTAGGTGGGTGTACCTAATAAAGTGGCTGGACAGTGTACAGCCGTTGGATGTTCATTTTTTCCGCCAATACAAATCAGTCATTAGAAGAATTGAAGACGAGATGAAGACTCAAAGCAATGTAATTGTGTAACTTATCATCAAAGCAATTGATTAACATTTTACACATTTCACATTATTGCCAGGAGAAGCAGAAATGACATTTATCCAATTTATTAATTCCAACCAATTAGGTTGTTGTGTGATGCTGAAGATTATTATCATTTTCACATAGCTAAGGAAAAGATGTCCAGTTCCAAAAATTTAACTAAAAAACCTAGCTGTTTACAAATGTATGTCTACTAGCACGCCAAGAATCATTGTTTTGAAAGAAAGTTGCATCCATTGAAGATCTAACTTGATTTGCTTCTTAAACAAACTTCCAATTAAAGACATGATTTAGTACATAAGTTGCTGTTTTACAGAACGCCACTATATCTAAACTATGTTCGATATAAAGTTGTTGTTCTGTGAGAATGTAAAAATTAATGGGTTTATTTGTGAACACAAATAATTTTCGAATAAACCCATGATCTGTCATCCACAAATGATCAATAAAATTTACTTCAACTTTTTTTCGAGCCAAGATGAGCTTCAGAAATGTTACAACCAATCCATGAGTTTCGTACAGCAGCTGCTTCTCTAAACGAAAACTTTCTTTGAACCAGAAGGAAATTTTTATGTTCTAGCAAGTGTATATCAAATGTGCTACTGGTTTCTGTTAATTAAGGAAAAAACAAAATAATCGCAATAACTGAAGTGAAACTTAACTATAGGATATTGTATTTTAGTTGATGTTTAGTTAATAAACATTTTATATGAAACAATGATTTCCTCCAACAGTGAAAAAATACAGATCTAGATTATAAGAAGCCGTCCAAATTAAATAGCTACAAAAGTTGATATGGGGTGTGATCGCAGCAATGCTTCATGTTGTTATTGGTAGGTGGTAATGACCATTGTTCTTTTAAAGCTCTTCCGGGTAGCAACACATATTCCTAGAAAATCTCAGCCATGCTCTTTAGTTCGAGAGCCTCGGCTGGTCAATCCATAGGTACAATGATCTCGTTTTGAAGAAATTGATCTACCAGCTTAGTTCGATGTGGAGTTGCTTTATCGTCTCGTAGGACGAGTGTAGCACCTAATGAACCTACGTAAGGGGTCCAGGACATTTGAAATGGCATGCAATGTTGCCAGGGAGAGAGAGTAGGCTCGCAGACTGTTGGTCGTCTAGAATAAAGATTTCCTTGGTGAAGCCTTCTGATAGAAGCAGATAGAAGCGTTCCTGTAGCCACAGCAAGTGCACTACTGTTCCTCCGGGAACATAATCGAAGATAGTGGTTATCCACGGAAATTGAAGCTCTAAGCCTTCCTTCAGGAAGCTCATTATAGTATCTGAAATTGTAATTTATTGTATTTTGAAATTGGCTGTGGACCATAGAAGGAATCCCTTTCTTGTTACTTCCAGCTGTCTTACTCTCCAACTCTTTATTATTTTTATGTCATGTATCCAAGGATGCATTTCCAACTCAATTTGACCATATAATCTTGATTTTTCTGTTTTTAAATTTTTGGTTCATTTCTTAATTAATGGAAACCAGTGTTGTTTACAATTTTTAGATTTGAATTTCAAAGAACTTGAAATCTACTTTCTTCGAAATAGATTCTACTTGTCATGAATATTGTTAGGTCATGTGATCATTTATTTAAGATAATACGGTTGTATAATGTAAATGTGAAGCATAAACGCAACGAATATGAAGCGATTTTGGAAAGGTTATGTTTTTGTTCTTTCTGAGTGCAACCTGAGCTCAATCATTTTAATGACGTTGTTAAATGCATTGGGAGGTCAACAGAGGGACAATATCAGATTACATAAATAAAACTAGATGAGAAGCCCATCCAGAGACGAACACAGCCTGTTTGTATTTCAGCCTCTACCTTAAAAGAACGCGGCAACTCAAATGACTAGAAGAACTTTCACGTGTAAACAGATATATGTAACTCAATTAGAATTTGTGTAAAGTCACATGTTTATCACCGAACAAGTTAGTAAACTGTCGTATATTCTACGAGAATCACCTAGCAGCTGACAAATGACATTGGAAGTCATTCTGCAAGAAGCATGGATCATTATAAAAAGATACTAAAGACACAAAGGTTAAGCCAACTTCTTCGACTGATGCAAAGTAAAGTTCAGGAAAGTTTGATGATGGCAACTGGCTACTGTTCCCTTGGCCGCCTTCGATGACAAAGCCAAAATAATTTAGCTACTTCCTTAAGAATTTGATTATTGTATTCTATGAGTCGAGATATGCAGCGGAGACATGGGTGATGAATGCTAGAGACTGGAGTAGACTTCAAGCTGGGGAGATGAAGTTTCTTAGAGGTATAGTAGGGAAGACTCGATTAGATAGAATGAGAAATGAGGATATCCGGGAGGAGTTGGGGGTAAAAAGTTTGAGGAAAAAGGTGGAAGAGGGAAGGCTGAGGTGGTTCGGGCACGTGAAAAGAATGGAAGATGGTATGACTCCTAAGGTTTGGCATGAGTTAAAAGAAGGAGGGAAGAGACCAAGAGGGAGACCGCGTAAGCGATGGCTGGATGATGTGAAGCACAGCCTGGAAGAGAGAGGCATCCCATGGGAAAGAATATGTAGAGAAGAGGCTTGGAAGAACAGGGAGAGGTGGAGAGGCTTAGTTAATTCCTAGACCCACAGTTGGTGGAACGGGAAAGGATATGTATGTATGTATGTATGAGTCGAGATGCTTGCGACGGCGAAGATTCGTATGGATACCTATCATCTGTGAGCAGAAGAAATTAGAAACTCTTATTCCTTTAAGCGATTTCCCTGTTAAGTCTTCCAACGTAACTCCTATGGATTTCTGTGGCGTAGATTTTCCTAATTTTTCATTTCTTGACGCCGAGGTAAGACAGCGGAGGGTGAGGGACTGGTTGGGTGGACTATCATAGAAAGGGAAGAGAAGAAGTTGCCGTTCTTAAAATGTTTATGGCGATCTTTAGAATGACTTTGTATTCGCCTTTTCACTGTCAAATCCAAATCAAAAATAAGATTTATATGTGAAACAACATGTAAGAATAATTATTTGCTAATAATTACATCCTAATTATAGCGATAACAATATAAGTTATGTCGATTTTAAAACACTCATGCACAGCAAAACAGAAGTATTATCAATAAAACTAATCAATAAAAGAGAAGTAAATTAATTAAAGAAGTTCCTAAAAAAAACTTAAAGCCTTAGAACGTTGCTAAAAAATAATACACCCTCTGTTCCGAAATACTGTTCCAATTTCACATTGTTTTTTGTTCCAAAATACTATTCCGATTTGAGGTTATTACTGTCTTTTGACTAGAAAAAATCAAATATCTTTAATAAAATGACTTTTTTAGAAAATAATAATTTAAGAGAAAACTTTATACCGTATATGCTCCAATAAACGCCGAGGCTCTTATTGTCGCCGGTCTCTAATAAGCGCCGGGCTGCAGAGGGGACACGGCCAAATAGTAGCCGGTCTCTAACAGTAGCCGGGTCTTTGATATTTGCCTACCGGTACTAGTTTAAGCGTCCGTATCTTTATAGTACGTTGCCTTACATAGTACCGCCGAAACGGTCATTTGACATTGCCTTTAAGATTCGCGCGGTGGAATACGCGAAAGAAACTTCCGGGGAGGCGGCCACCCGTCATTGCCGATTCGGACGACGAATAGCAGTTAAAGATACAGAAAGACATTGCCATTTATCTTTAACAGTTATGTAGCACGTGAAATTCAAATAAAGCAGCTAAGTGTAATATTAGCCGGTAATTATGTGTAAAAATATTGCGTTCTGAAGGTTTTTGTCAATAATGGCCGGCCTCTAATAGCGGCCGGTCTCTATTAAGCGCCGGGAGCCGAGGCTAGTTTTGCAAATAAACGCCGGGGGCCTCTATTGGAGCATATACGGTATGTACATATACACACACGTACATATGTATATACACAAGTACACGTGCGTATATATGAAAAAATAGTCTATTTAATCAAAAATCCAGATTATTTATTGTTATAAAAATTCAAGGGGCTTTGTCAGTACGCTTTGTTCAACAAAAAGAGAAATTGGCAAGATTCCTTGGTTGATTAGTCGATTCTTTCCAATATGAGGTTGTTTGTAGCAATTTTTCCGGTTTGACTTTCAATATTGTTGACATACAATCTTGAAGCGATAAAAAGACTTTATTCAGTGTACCAACTTCCATTTCGTCAAATGTTTGATGTACAAAGTGGATTATTTCGTCAATATTAGAGGGGCTGTACTGTAATATTTACTCTGAGTTGCTCTAAAATATCCTAAATCTAGAATATTCATATCTGGACTGATTGGTGCCTGACAAATTAGACGAATGTCAAACTCATCCTGAGAAGCGTTCACCATAGGATCATCAATGGCTATATGCGGTTTCGCATTGTCCTGTTGTATAAAAATAGTTTGACTCCTTTCAATACGATTTCCTGGCCATTTTGAACGTATGGCTGGTAAAACCTTATTTAGAAGCATGTTGCGATACTCAACTCTATCTACAGCAATTGGAGTTGTAACTATTGTTCCCTTAGTTCGATTCTTACTGTTTCTCTTCGCAGGCTCTTGTTTCACGAATGACCAGATGCCAATCTTTCCATCTAACCATTCATTTGTGTGTTGGTCAAATCTTGGTCTCGCAACGGCAGCCAGGAACATAATTTTGATAATGAAACTCTTTGATTTCACCTGTCGATGGGGTTCAGGTTCATCAGACACCAAGTAGTATCGTCCTGATTCTTCTGTCAA
Organism: Thereuonema tuberculata; assembly: GCA_023159025.1. Taxonomy (NCBI): domain Eukaryota; kingdom Metazoa; phylum Arthropoda; class Chilopoda; order Scutigeromorpha; family Scutigeridae; genus Thereuonema; species Thereuonema tuberculata. Next base: position 3,417,574 of record JAFIDM010009631.1, read on the forward strand.
ATTTTTCATCTACATGAACCGTGTTGAATATACACTCATCACCAAAAAGAAACGACGCACCTAGAAGGAGTTGTCCGATTGTAATGAAATTTCGTATGCAAAGACATTGGGACCGCCCATGCAAATGATTAAACTTTGGTGTCCAATGAATGAATAGCGAGAGCTACAGCGCATCGGAACTGCGCACTCAGCAGGTGTATATAAGAAGCGATTCTCAATCTGATGGTTAAAATTTCTGTTGCATTGCGAGTTAGGATACCTTTCAACGACTAAGAAAATGCCTCGCCGCAGGATTCGAGCTCATTACGTGCAACTGTCAGAGTTTGAAAGAGGTCGTATCATTGGATTGAAAGAGGCAGGTTGGGCAAATCGGAGAATCGCTCGTCATATGGGTCGAAGTGATGCGGGGATTAGAAGATGCTGGCAGGAATGGGTGGACAATGGCAGATTTCAGCGTCATGAAGGTAGCGGTCGACCTAGGGCCACAGCAGAGCGGGAGGATAGAGTGATTGTCAGATCAGCTGTCACAGCGCCTGAATCATCGTTATCAACCATCAGACGTGCGACCCACACACGAGTGTTCACCATGACCATTCACAGACGGCTGAGAGAGCGACATCTACGCTCGTACCGACCGCTACGCCACCTGCCACTCACGTCTGCACACCGTCGGGCCAGATTACAGTGGTGCTTGGCTCGATTCGGTTGGAATGATGCTGACTGGGGACGTATAGTGTTTACCGACGAATCCCGCTTCCAACTGTGTCCTGACGATCGTCGCAGACGTGTCTGGAGACGCCCAGGGCTGCGTGCCGATCCTGCTTTCACTATTGCACGCCACACAGGCCCTCAACCAGGAGTTATGGTCTGGGGTGCCTTTCCCTTGATAGCCGGACCCCTTTGGTCGTCATTAGCGGCACACTTACAGCACAGCGGTACGTCAACGACATTCTGAAATCTGTTTTGCTACCTTCCTTTTGCAGTACCCTGGCCTTATTTTTCAGCAAGATAATGCCAGACCACATGCGGCACGTGTTGCTATGACCTGTCTTGCGGCTTGTGAAACACTTCCTTGGCCAGCCAGATCCCCAGATCTCTCTCCAATCGAGCATGTCTGGGATATGATGGGAAGGCGACTGCATCCACCAGGTAATGTGGATGACCTAGCCCGACAATTGGAGCAAATTTGGCAAGAAATACCGGAGGAGACCATCAGGGAGCTTTATCACTCTATGCCACGTCGTGTGGCCGCTTGCATTCAGGGTAGAGGTGGGTCAACACCTTATTGAGCTCGTTACTTTGTAACTCTGAAATAAATCATTCAATTTGTCTGAAAGTTTAATCATTTTCTATTCTGTACATAATCATTCAATTTGTCTGAAAGTTTAATCATTTTCTATTCTGTACATAACCTTCCTCTCCACCAATTTTTGTCTCCATCGGACAACTCCTTCTAGGCGTGTCGTTTTTTTTTGTTAATGAGTGTATTTACAAACTGAATTGTACCATTTTCGAAGAATTGTAACTCAGATAGAATGAATTCAATACGCTGCTTTCTACTTTGATCTGTTGACGTGCATACTCTCAGATCACCAGCCTTAAGTCGACGATAAAGTGTTGTTGTTGGAATATTTAGAGATCCTGCCAATGCTCGAATGGTTTTACGTTGGTTCAAAGGGATTTTACTGATTCTTCCTTGCAGTTGAAGATTGTTCTTCTTTCGTCCAGATCTTTCTTTTTTTTTTGGGGGGGGGGGCAGCACAAGTTCGATGGCGAATTTTCTTGTCCACGACGCCAAAGGTTACTGATTGTTTTAGTGCAAACGTTGAATTTTTCAGCAGTTTTTTGAACTAAGCCTTTTTTCAGTTTTCCCTAATGCTCTGGGATAATAAGTCATCGTAAATCACTCGAGTTGCTCGTTTGTAATCTCTTCTATTCATTTTTGCGAAAACTTACGGAGTACTCCGTAACAATATCAAAAAGAACAAGGGGGAAGTTTTCCCCACCACCTCCAAAATGAACTAGTTCCCTAATAGCCGCCGGACAACTTAGGCTGCGTACGCATTTGGTATTTTTAATTCCAAGGCAATAAAGTGGTCATAAAATTTCACCCCTGCGCACGCGTGCGTGATTAAGGTAATAATATGTTGTGGTTAGAAACAGGATTTTTCCTCCCGCTCGCAGAATGGCCCTCTGCCCAAATTTCTGTGAATTCTGCCTCTGGCGTTCGTGGGGGGCAGTTGGCTTTCTCCCTCTCAAACCACAAGACGCGTGCACAGGGGTGAAATTTTATGACCTTTTGCGGCTTTTTTATGACTGTGGAATTAAAAATACCAAATGCGTACGAGGCCTTACAGTCGAACCACGTATGTGGGTCAATGCTTTCTCCCTTTTTTTTAACTTTGAGATTGCTTGACGACATCCACGAACATCAACAATTGAAGACCTGATTATCCGATTCGGTACCAATCTCTACAAACATTAAAGCCATCTATTGAGCAGTGAAGTACCTAATACTGGTTTAGAATTTTCAAAACGCTGTTGCCTACTATTTTACTACTTTTCACTGAAAACGAGACAATTGTATTATATTTTCAAGTTTATAATTCATTTTTAACAAATTGGAACAGTATTTTAAAACAAAATTTTTCATTAAAAAAAAAAAAAAAATTTTTAAATAATTATATGGTATAGTAGACTATATTATCGATGTAAAATGTTCATTGAATTATAGAAAAACGTCTAAATTTTATATAAAAAATGTGTTTAATTAACAACATAATTTATTTGCATTAATTCTTTACTTTGAATGCAAATCGAAACAGAGGGAATACAAATACATGTTTCTTTTTTTCTTTTTAAGGAGATTAATATCCATTTATTTTTAAACATCTTTGTTTGGAATATTTAGAATTCTTTGTATTGAATTCACCATCTTCACGAGATAATTTCTTAACCTTATTAGAAAAATATTCCAATTGGATGATGTCAAAATCCATTCAGTGATTTATTAGAGGAAAACAGAAAAGGATTGATTTGGATCCCTGTCCTATGAACAAATCAAACAAGAGCTGAGAAAACTCAAACAACAGAAATGTTCAGTAATCCCAGAAACTTTGAGAGCAGTGGTCTTTAATCATTGTTGTTTTTCAGCAAACACCTCAAGCCAAATTGAATAGTTGTATGCCAGAATGATTCAGGATTCTATCCCAATCTGGATTGAAAGCAGGCCTACCAGCAATTTTTTTTAAATCTTGGAGACTGGATTGGTTATATATTAATGATTAAGTTTCAGAATACTATTTCATTGAAACATCTTTTGGAATAGTTAATGCAGTCCTACACTTAGAATGCATGAAAAATACACATCGATTGGTTGGCAATATAATGTAGCGGTATTATTTCGATGTTTTTCGTCATCATTATCGGTGACAGATGAGACTTTTTCTTATTCGTGTGAATGAGAATTAAACAGAAGAATACAAATACCAAACATTTGTCCACTGAAAATTTTTTCATAAATTTCGAATGTTTCGTTTTGTATTTTAACAACTTAACTGTCGAGCAAAAAAATCGACTCAATGGTAGTATTTGCATTTGCTGTCAATTATGTCAGAAGAATGTATGTGTAGTGGACAATTATACATCATCTGAAATCTTAGAAAATTAACTTTCAAATGGTACAATAAAAGTCAATATCCAACAATACTGCAATGTGATACCAGGCCTTTTCTCATCAATGCTGTCAAATGCTTGCAATGTCATGTATGGTGTGCACGCGTTCATCGCCTATACAATTAGTGTGTTCTAAAATTACTCATCAATCACATTTCAGAAGTTGACTGATACACATCTCTTTAATTATGTTGCAGTATTCACTCATGAAACGGATGCCACGCCTGAAGAAGCAACTCCAGTTGTTGCAAGATGGGCACAATCATCAGCAGTTGAACATGAGCCAGTCTGCCGTACCGCGAGAATATTGGAGGTATCGGGCAACTGTTTCCTTCGATCGGAGACCAGGTTGATGCCCATCGCGGTCCACATCGCAGAGAGGCGATCGCTTCATTGTCTTTACTTCACTCCGATATCACCACCTTATCCGCATTAACATCCAATAAGAACTGTGACGATCACGGAGGTGAAAGGTGGATGTCAATGAGTGGACAGTCAGAAGACAGTTGAAGAATGTCGACCTGACACCGAACAGGCCTACTACTGGGCTCTTCTCGACGGCAGCCTATCGACAAGCACGTCTTCGATTTACTCACGTCGATTGGACTTTAGAGCACTGGAGCAACGTTTATTTGCACATTTGCGGCCACCACCAGCTATGATACCGAGGTCTATTTTCTCTTCAAAGGAAATCCACACCGATGCAGGACCCGCCGCCATAGCTCACTTGTTCTGAGATACAGCATTGTGCATAACGTTCTCCAGGCCTCCTGTACACCGAAGCTCTTCTGAAGTCTGTGTACAGGAGGCCTGGAGAACGTTATGAACAGTGCTGTATCTCAGAACAAGTGAGCTATGGCGGCGGATCCTGCATCGTGTGGATTTCCTTTGAGGTGAAAATAGACCTCGTTATCGTAGATGGTGGTGGCCGCAAAGATGGTTGAAGGCAGATGATTACATCAGGGACATCTTAGGCGACTATGTGGTCCCGTACGCAGAGTTTGTCAGTCAGGACTTTATGGTAGTGTACGACAATGCGAAACAATGTTCCGTGGTGCCCGACAGTACCTGGATGAGGTCGGCATGGCCACCAAGGACTGGTCTCCGTGCAGCCCGAACTTAAATCCCATCGAGCACATATCGGATGAGCTGAAGAGAAGGGTTCTAGCTAGAAGTTCTGCTCCTGTCACCATCTCTGAACTCCAGGCAGCTATAGTGGAGGAGTGGTAAGCCATTACGCAAGACATGACGCAGAAGTTAATACAGTCGATGACAAACCGTATGGAAGCCATTATAAGAGCTATGGGTGGCAACACCAAATACTGATTAGAATAAATTTTGTTTCTTTTTACAGTATTTTTGGCTTTTCTTTTCAAGCAAAGAAAACCTTTTCCATTTCATTGTTCCGTTTTTAACATCTTTTCCTGTTCTCTGTTTTAGGTCCTTTAGTAAAGAAAATTTTGTTGTCTATTGATTCCTTGTGATACCATTAGAAAGTGTACTTTATAATCTTTCAAATGATATATACATTTTCATTCAAAATAATTTAATTTTTGAAATAACATAGGCAGCAAATGAAAATATGATTTTTTTCGCTGGCCATTATATTATTTCAATTTGGCTATGATATGTTTGAGAGACCATTATATATCTTATTTTCCACTCCTATCTATCTTTAATGTTGATATAATCTCTAATACCATTGGTCATTTTTTGCCAAAATAATATTTATTTTGACTGTTTAGGTTAACTTCTAGTCGCTTTCTTGATTATGCTAATTAAATCCACTTACTTGATTGGGGTTTTTTTTTTCGTTTATTTGAAAATTAATGTAAAATTGATTAACTTAGAGATTCATTTCCTATTAATTTTTGAGATCAGACAGAGTTTAATGATATATTGAAAGAAGATTCCTTCAGTTGACAAATGAATACGTACAAACAGACACGATGAAAAATAAGTGCACTCAAATCGTCATTCTTCTCAGATGAAATTATTTAAAGTTTGTTGAGATAAAGTATTTCTTTGGAACGAAGTAAAATCTTTCTTTATATCACTCAATATGCGATGCACTAATGTAAAACTTCTCGTAGGAAGAAAAAAATAAAACTAAAGCGTTTCTTTAGTTGTAAGCTGTTTGATCGTAGATATTTTTTTGTGGTTGTATTTGTTTATGTCAGTTAATTATTTTTTTTTCTTTTCTTTTTGTTATTTGAGAACTTGCTTAATTCAAAATTATTGAACTTAATTAATCTAATAAAATGTTGCTTGATTTCTTTCTTGCAGGGACTGATCAGTCACAGAATGTACGAGAAGATCTCATTTGGGGCTTCAAACTGTAGCCTCATTTGGAAGGATGACATTTTTTTCCACGTTTTTTGTACAATGTAATTTTATACTTTTGTAAGAGACTTCATCACCAATTGTGAAATTTGTGCCATAAAAAGTAACTGAAAAACTTTTAAAGTTATAAAAATAATAATAATGAAAACTAGTCCACTATACTTCCAAGAAAGCATTTGCTGTAAGCAAAAGAGAAATGGATTTGAAGCAAAGAAATCTATATTGTGTAAATACAAAGGAAGAAGAAGCCTTGTTGATAGAATGTTAAAAGAGAACCAGTTAACTAGTGACGATCAGAAGGTAAGAAGCTGTTTAATTGCAGTAAGTATAGGACAATGTAAGAAGACCATCTGCAGCATATTGACCAGTTCTTCCATGATGAAACATTTTCTTGTTTTCTTTATTTCATCTCTTTTTTTTACTCGTTAAGTACAAAGGACTTTTGTGTTTTAATGGAAACAAATAATTGACACAACCTCCTATTAGTCAATTAAGAATAGTTCAAAATGAAAAGTGTTACAATGTTAATTTTCTCAAAATAACGACCAATAATAATAATTATAATAATTAACTGAAGTGAAATAAGCAAGTTATACTTAGATAGGAAATTCAGTCTAAATCTTCTCTAAGTATTCAATTGTTTTAATATGATTTTTAAAGTAATTTACAATCGTAAAATAGGAAGTAATAAATAGAATCCATGTGGCAGAACTACCTCACTTTTCAGTAGAATTTTATACAAGTGTCTTTCTTTGTTTATTTCCCCCTCGAATGGGTGGGACTCACTTGAATCACTTATCTCCTGTTCTTCTGAAACACTTAAATGCAAACAATTCAAATGGATTTAAAAAGGAAAGTTTTTTATAGGAATTGGATAAATGACTCCCCCCCCCCTTTTTTTTTGTTTTGTTTATTCGATGTTAGATCAAGATAAAGTTATAGTATTTTATTTTCGAAATAAGTTATGCATAAAAAATAATTGACAAATTTAATTCAAATGAAAATAAAACAGAAATCTTTAATTTTTTTATTGCAATAATCTAAAAAACTTAGGTATTTTTGGAATTTCTATCAAAATTATTAACCAACTACAGCCTTGGCAATTTAGACAAATAAAAATGTAAACAAAAAAAAACTTTTTTTATTATTGTTATTAAATATTTGTATTAAATTTTATAGAAAACTAACCTTAGTCTCAAGATTCATTTGAACGTTAATCTCAAAGATTAATTCTACTTTTAAACTCAGTTCATCCTTCTTTTGGTTTCAATATATTTTTGTTTTTATAATAAACCAAAATGCAACGTTTGTTTCACTTCATGTCATTAAAAAAGGAAAAAAAAATCGTTTCCGTTTCAGTGCAAAGCAAATAGAAGCCAAATAGTTACTTTGTAGCGTTAATAATATTGCAAGAACGCTTTGTATAATTTCAATGTTTGTTAGGAATTCTTTAAATGAAAATGAGTAACGAAATATAGTTTTGGAGTTATATCAGTATGATGTGATATCTGCTTTAAAATATAATTATTATTACAATTAAAAAAAAAACAAAAATATATAAACAAAAGAAAAATTCACTGAGCTTTTTGTTTTGGTTTTGTTTAGTTATGTGCGTTCTTGTTTTCTTTTAATTGTCAAATGTTTTAACGCACCTTAAATTTCATTTGTTTTTACAATTATTATTAGTTACATTGTTTTATATTTTTAAAATTTATGATTGTATCTCGAGCATCGGAAGGAAAAGTGATTCACTCCTGTGTTAATCATTGTCACTTCATTTGCTATTATGATCCAGGAACGAATTTTTATGCTAAATTTTACTTATTTATAGCTTTATTATCACAACTTACAAGTATAAATTACAATTCCTTTTTACTATCTATTATTCTTGCTATGCTCTGAGATATTAAAGACAATTTTTTTTCCGAAGATAGAAGTAAGTTTTTCATTTTTAGTTTCAGTCCTTGGATTATTTGTTGTTATTTGAAGCATTCATTTTCTTTTGGATTTCATGCATATGTGAAAATGAAATTTTTCGTTCAAGATCAGTCATATCTTCCATAAATTTCGTTGACAGTTGCAGTTTTTCTGCTTCTGCCGGATACCAATTCTTTATCAGTCGGTTACATGTGATGTACTTTTTAGATGATTGTTAAAACATGTTTCTTTGTAAACTGTCGTTCCATCGCTCCCAATGCAAATGGAAATCTGCTGATGATTTGTCTTTCAACAATTCACCCCCAATTGTTTTGTTTGAGATAACTCAGCAATTCAGCAGATATTTAAGAAGATGATCTCCCTCTGATCAATCTTGTTTTGTTCTTGAGACCAGCTTCATTGATTACAATTGGCAGTCTACTTGTTTTTCGATTGCCTTGTCATTGCCCGTGATGACATTTTGTTAATGGGTGGATTATTTCGTTCAGAGATTTCATACCTAATCAGAGCAGATAAGTGTTTCTTAGAACATCATCTCATTGATTCATCCTTTTAGAGAAAAACATTTTAATTTAAAAACATGATTTTCTCATCAGATGTTTTTCTCTCAGGTAATGTTGCTGCTGCTTCTACCAATATTGTCAGACATTTTTGGATTTCCTGTTCTGCTGGCAACCATTGACTCTTGCCACTGTAACTGATTTTGTACAGCATTCGTTATATTTATAAATCCTTCATTATCGACTGCGCATTGTTTTTCCTCACATCAGATACTTCAAAAAATCCAGCTTATTCCTGAGTTGGCGCATTGAGATTTTGGTGCCTTTTGAAGATCGTTGGGAAATAGCGCTATTCATTTTGAAATTTACTCCCATCTATTTCTATTAGCGATCAGTCATTCTTGACTTAAATAAGTTATTTGTAGACTATTCATTCCGATTAGTTTTCTCATTGTTTTTTTGTTTTTTTGTTGGAATCTCTCGAATTTCTGAAACCTTGCAAATGTCGTCAGATTTCTCCTTCCTTTTTGTTTTATTCCTTTGCAAGTACTTTGTCTTTCGTACTATTATTTACCGTTTTATTTACTTTGGCATTGAATGTCATCTTGAACAGGTATGTTCGTATACTTCCATCCTATGTATTCAGCTGAAGCAATAGAAGCTTCACAATAGATCTAGTCATTCTTCTCTCTCGATACTGTAGTATTTATTTCTTTATGCGAGCTCAAATTGTAATTTATTCTTGCTCCTTTACGTAAGCATCATTTCTTTTCTTTTCTTTTTTTTCTTTTTTTTGTGGAACCTGAAGGAGTTTGTGATAGCTAAGTTGTTTCTACCTGATCGTTGTCTACTCTTTTTTTTTTTGAGACAAGCTCTTCCGTCCTCATATACATTTCAAGTCAGTTGGGAATGATTTTCTGGATACATAATATCCACTCTACAGAACAAAGGAGAGAAAAACTTCAATGAGGAAATGAAACTTCCTTTGCATTCTGTAATTCTTCTCTTAAGTTCTGTTTTTATTTTATTTTGTTTTTATTGTGACCGTTAACGATTTCGAAAGCTCCTCCCACGTAATGTATTTTTAAATATATCTTTTAAATTTTTATTGTGTGTTTGTCTTTAATTCTATTGTTGTTCTGTCATTTACCTGCTTTGTTAGCTACATTATTCCATCGACAAATCTCAGTCTGGATATTCTTGTGATGGTCTAATATAAAATGGTATCCATTGGCAACACTTACTTTATTATAGATAGAGTGGTTGATATATAATTGATAAATAAAAGGAATTTAGGATCTTACAGAACAGATAATTTCAAATCCAGTCAAGTCTCTGTATTCGTAATAGATGCATTTCTGTTTTATTGAATTTCTAATTGTGTGTTCTGTAAGATCCTGAATTCCTTTTATTATTATTCCTAAGTCATGCAGCAGTTTATTTCTACAGAATATTGCACTGTTTCGTGTTTCTGTCGTTCATTTTAATTTTTGTTTGTAAAAGAAATGTTGTATCTACTTTCACTATGGTAAGTTTAAGAGTCACCAGTAACATTACTTATTTTATTTAACATCACATCTTCTATGGCTCTCTAAGATATCAGGTTTTATGTCATTCATTTCTTCATAAAAAAACTTCACCTAATTCATTTAGTCATAATAGATGTGGCCTATTTTACCAAATAGTTTTTATGAAGTGTTCTCAAACCTTTTTAGCTTTTTTCAGATGATGACTGATAATAATATGAAACAAAAGATGTCTTGCGATGCTGAAGTAGTTTGATACAAAAAAAAAATCAACGAATATCAGTATAGAATTTTCTATATTGATTCAACGAATATCAATATAGAATTTTTTTCCTCTTATTTGGTACAGAGATAATTCTTATCAAAACATTTCTTTTCTTAGAATCTTATTCAGGTAGAATGTATTTCTTTTGCTCCTGTCTTCCACGATACAACCAATGAATTTGAAAAGATCATGTGATAGCAGTAGATTACATTACTTACTTGTGAATGTGGGTGGCTTGACAGCCGAGCACGTCGACCTGAAAGTGTGATAGCAGTAACTACAAGACAAAGGATGCAGGGAATTTTGCGACCAAGCAATAATTGTAAAAATGTTAGAGATGCAAGGAATTGGTCTTATTACTCTTAAGATTCTAATTAAAAGAAAGCTGTTTTATTAATAAATGTTCTTAGCAATTTTCTAAACAATTTTTTATTGATCAGGATGATTTACTTAAAGCAATAGTTGAAATATTACATAATAAGAGTTTATTTTATAAAACAATATTCACGAATCAACTAAAATTGGATGACTAATTGTCGAAAATAAACCTTCGTAATTGACTCCTGTATTTATATTTTAATCAGCAATGGCAGAAAAATTGGAATTTATTACTTTAATATATTAGAATAACTTAAAAGGATTGAAAGAGTAATAAAGAATTGATAACTTAAGAAATACGGGAGGAAATTTCCTTCAAGAAATTGTCCAAATTGGAAAGAATAAGACTCAAATGGCCACTAGAAAAATGATTTAGTGACCACGAGATGACAATCACCTAAAAGGTCAAAATGGCTTCTATGCAACGCCACTGAAACTCTTCTTAAATTTTATTCTAATTTATAAAAATAAAAAATATTCAATTCTATATCAAATTATATCATTTGTGATAGCGTCTGTTTTCTTTGCTTTATTTTCCTTCTTATTTAATCTCACTCAGTGTTAGTTCATTATGTAAATAATAATTTCATAATAGCTCTCTAAATAACTTCAACAGGTAGCAATAGAATGTATGATATTTTTCCTATGCAATAGCAATATTTCGTAGATCTTTAACAAAAAGAAAAAGATAATACTTCATATGTTTATTCACTTATGAAGATTCCAAGTACAAATAAGATGTAAGTAGCTGTTTCCAATAACCTGTTATAATTGCGTTATCTTAATAAATGACTTAGTAAACATAATTTTGTAATTTTGGAAAAAATTTTATTTTCAGTAGATTTGCTATGACATGCGATGATAGTTGAATGAGCAGATAATTGATTTTTCAGTCAGTAGAGATTAAGGACAAAGGCAGTTATTTTCCATGCTAAGTTGGGCCAGGGGCCAAATCTATGTATCTAACATACATCAGGACTCTATCTGGGAGAATTAATACTATATGAGAATTAAAATATTCTCTTTATTGTCTGCCTTCTATCTCCTCAAATATTACTTTTCACTCTAGGAATTTGATTTCGACATTATTGGAATGATTTTTTTTTAGGAATTGTTTTTAAATTTCTGTCTTTTTTTTTATTAAGGTTAACGCTGGACAAATTTAAGGCTTATCTATAAATTATCTATAAAATAATGAATTGGGAGATGATAATATTTAAACGGTATAGTCTACATGACAATGAGGCAAGGAAAAAGCAAATACAGTAACTGAAAGTTTTATTAACATTAATTAACACTCTTCACTCCCGTATCGATATATAATTCCTTATACAATATTAAAAGAATCCACTTAATGGTTTAATTATTTATCTTTTTGTTTCACATGAAAGAAAAGTTTCGGTTAATCACATGAATCAGATTTTAAATGCTATCCTACATAAATAGGGCTTTTTCACAATATTTGTAAACTTGTCAATTGTAACCATTGTTTCCGTCATAACACCGTCGAATCCATCAGTCAAATTGCCCCAGCTCAATTGGTAGGCAGGACGCTGAATTTCGTGTCTTTTTCAGATACTGATGCTCTCATACAAATATCCTCTTACTGTAATTTGTGTATTTACTGATTTCCTATTACTTTTCTGTACTGCACTTACCTGTTTCATCATGTTAATAGTAATATTTCATAACTTTTCTATTCACTTCAGCTTCTTACATTAATGCTCGATCTACAGTGAGTTACAGTTTTATGCATGTCAATAAGATTCAACAGTCACAGCCAGGCCCTAGCAGAGGGGGGTGCAGGCGGGCCCGTGACTGAAGGACCATTTCAAAAAGGACCGTTTTGCAAGTCTAAGGGGGTCCAAGTGGTAAGGTGACTAACCCTTTTTTTTTTTGGTTGAACAGATAGGTTTATATCCCTGAAACTGAAAATGGTCACCTTACAAATGGGTTTTGTACCGCCTTAAAAGATTTCTCTTGGAGGCCCTGGTCACAGTACGGTTGCTAAGCTTCTGTAGGAAACCTCAGTGATCCCTTATTTTATGTTACCATGTAACTTAGGCTTTATCAGTGTTCCAGTTTTCACAAATATTTAGAATTATCGGAGTAATTATGTAGATAACTGAATGATTATCTTTTGCTGTATCTTCCTCGTACTTCTGTATATGTTGCCTTGCAAAAATCAACATAACTAATCAAAAGATAGAAATCTAGTATAATTATCTTGATCACTAAGAAGAAGCAGTTTTTCCTACAGTTACCTTGGTTTTTTCCTGTTATCATACATCCAAAGCCAATTAATCAGTCAGCTATCCACATTAACCTCTCCCTTTATGCACAATGTGGTCTCTCTCTCAAACGAAATTGAGAGTTCTGGTGTGCTATTTAACTGAAGGTGGATGGGATCTAAGCGCAGTTGGAATGTTTCTAGAGGGAGCCACCCGTCTCCCGAGTCGTCCGTAATTTCTGTCCATAGAAACCTATATTCAAAACTTATGGTAAAAACGTCAACTTCTCAGTCCAATTTTACTTTTATTTCTCAAATTTTGTCAACAAATAAATAGTAATAACGATTTTTTTTTCTTTAAACAAAGAAATAGTTTATAAAAATAAATAATTTATTTTTAGATGTGATCCTGCTTTATAATGTCGATTAGATGTAAACAGTAAATCAATGAAAATAATAAAATCTAAATATTAAAGTTTTGAAATGTGGCTCTGGAGAAGAATGTTAAAAGTGAAATGGTCGGATCGAGTAAAGAACGAGGACGTTTTAAAAAGGATGGGTGAAAAAAGGAAAATGTTAGAAACCATACGCAAGAGAAAAGCATCTTGGGTAGGACATGTGCTACGAAGAGATTGTCTACAACAAAGAATAATAGAAGGAAAAGTGGAAGGAAAGAGAGGAAGAGGAAGAAGAAGGATTGGAATGCTGGATGATGTTAAAAGAGGAAGAAAGTATGAACAATTGAAGAAAGATGCACAGGATAGAAGAAAATGGAGAGCGTCCAATTGAAACCTGTCGTAAAGACAGTTACACCAGAGAGAGATATATATAATTATTATTATAAATCAGACGAATAAAGGTATTACAGACAAATAAAGACTTTATAATAATATTTATTATTATTGGACAAAGTCTTTGTTTGTTTGTAGTTAATCAGTATTTCTATTAATAGCGTAGCAGTTGCACTAACACATTTTAAAAATTTATATTCAGAAATAAAGGAAAAATTATTATTATTATTATTATTATTATTAATAACAGATAATTTTAATTTTTAATTACAAAAATTTTTTATCAAAGGCAGGACGAAATTACATACATACATACATATATAGTTCTCTGCCAAAGGCAGGTCCTTCACTGCAAACCCAGCATTCTC
>JAFIDM010009631.1:3436587-3461976 GCA_023159025.1 Thereuonema tuberculata
TCCTGTATACAGCTTTTTAGATGAGTCCAGTATTCATTACTATTTTCAGGTGCAGATTCTAAATTAGAGGCTTTCTTTTGAAAATGTTCTTCAAATTTTCTTTTTTCCTCTTCGTTCATAAGTTTTTCTACATCAAACTTCTTCGTCACTTGCCTTCCTCTTATCTTTTTCAGACGAATATCAACTTCGCCTATCAGTAGGACATGATCGGAATTAATATCCGCTCCTGGTAGAGTCATTGCATTTTTTAAGCAATTTCGATATCTTTCATGTACGAGTATATAGTCTATCTGATATCTACTGTCATCCCTTGGGCATGTCCACGTGTATCGTCTTCTTTTATGCTGTTGGAATAACGTATTTCCAACAATCATTTCATTCCGTTTACAGAAATTTACCAAAGATTCTCCTCTGTCATTTCTTTTTCCCAGTCCAAATTTTCCAACCGTTTTTCCATCTTGTCCTTCTACTACTACTGCGAAGAACAATCTTATATAATTGCAATAAACAAATAAAAAGTTTTATCTGGTAATATAAAAAATTAACCAATTTATATCTGAATATTATCTAGTAATGAAAAAAAAAAATCCGTATTTAACCTGAATTTCTGTTTATATCTATCCGATTTTATTACGAAAAAAAAGGAGATACTTTAATAACGAAAATAAATAAATCAAACAATTAAATACTAGAAAGCGAGCAATTGTTGTGAATTTTATGTTGAAAACAGGCCCTAAATGAAGTCATTGATTGACATGGGACTTCAGTTTTAAAATATGTTTGCAGAACTATTAAAATATTAATTTAAAGGTACTGACAAATAATATTTAGATTTATAATAATAAGAGAGATATAATTGCAATTAAAAAAAAAAATTTTTTCTTTAGATTTTATTGTGTTTAACGAATCTGATCGGCGTTTTCATGCCTAACAATAAATAATTTATTTTGATAAACTAATACTAGTTCTTTCGAGTTTGGCCTACTATGGACCGCGGGAAACAATTGACTAGATGAATAGTCTTTTCCTCTCCTCCCAGTATTTCTTCATTCTCTCACTCTGCTTCCGCCTTCTATCATCTGACCAGATTACCTTGGTCCTCGTAGTTTCTTTACCCTGGAACCCCCTGAATCCATTAACTCTCATTCTAAACATTTTCCTATTCCAGATCTCTTCTGAATTAATCCCAACTTGTTGCATGTCTCTTCTAGTTTCCTCAACCCATTTAGTCGTCGACTTTAAGTTGGTGATATAGTTGAAGATCTTCTTTGTTAATCTAGATTCGCTCATTCTTACGAGGTGACCATAAAATATCAGTCTTCTCTTACGTATCGTGTCTGTAATCTTTTCCATCCGTTTGTATAAGTCCACATTTTTCTTCTTCCTCCATGTATCAGCCTCTCTTTTTTCCGGTCCGAGTATCTTCCTTAAAATTTTTCTTTCTCTCTTTTCAAGTTCCTCTATTTCCCCTTTTTTGTTTAAAATTAGGCACTGTGAACTGTAGATCCCTTCCGGCTTGACAACTTCTTCCAAGACATTGATGAGCGTCTGACGGTCTATCGAGTCATATGCTTTTTTGAAGTCGACAAACGAAATCACTGTGTTCTTACCCCTCAACGCTCTTATTCTCAGGATGCTTTTGAGACAGAAAATTTGTTCCACACAGGATCTTCTCTTTCTGAAGCCTCCCTGATATTCCCCAATCTGATGATCCACCTGTTTTCCACTATGTTAAGTAAGGCCTATTTTGTAAGAAACAGGTAACAGTGAAATTCCTCGAAAGTTTTTAGGGTCTGTGTGGTCTCCTTTCTTGTGGAGCGGATGTATCAGAGCATATTTCCAATCACCTGGTATTGTTTCTTTTTCCCAGACGTCGCAAATCAGATGATGCAAGCTTTCCACTGCCCTATCTCCTCCGAACTTCTACATTTTGGCAACAATACCATCCTCCCCTGGTGCTTTATTATTTTTCAGTTCTTTAATACTCCGAGTAATACTTTTTATCTCAATGAGACTGGGTGGTTTTGACAGTGGATTTATGTCAGATGGCTTCTTGAAATCCAGTCTTCCAGTTGGCAGTTCTCTTTGTTACCTAATGCAAGGATACCGTCCTGTCTTTTAAAACAGAGACTTGGAGGCTGGTACTGTTGTAATTCTTCCTTAAATGTTTTGTAGAATGTTCTAGTGTTATTTCTTTTGAAATTTTCTTCCAAACTTTCCAGTCGGGTTTTATCATACTTTCTTTTTTCTCTGATGATCTTTGCAGTAATTTTCCTTTGTTGACTGAAGTCATTCCATGTTTCCTCTGTTCGGTTGGAATGCCACCTTTTCCAGGCCCTTAGTCTAGGGCTTGGAGGGTCGTCATTGAGGGTGTCGTCACACCTTTCATTCCACCATCTGTGTCTCCGTTTCTTTTTCGGTTCCTGCACGTTTTCGGCTGTTTTTGTTAAAGATTCCTTAATTTCTTCCCAGTTGTTCATATTACACTTTGATAAGCTTTCTCAAAATATATTTTCATTTCGTTTGAGACTTTCTATGTCGATCCTTCTTCTGCTTCCAGCTTTGTTACGGAGTCTATTCGGCTGAAATTTCGTTTTAATTTCCAAAAGATAGTGGTCTGTATTCATGTTCGTACTTTTCCTCACTTTTACGTTCAGAATTTCACTTCTATTGGTAGTTGTTATTGGAATATGGTCTATCTGAAATTCTCCTAACATTGGATTGGGGGATAGCCACGTCTTCTTCTTCTTTGGCAGGGCTCTGAAATGTGTGGACATAAGTTTTAGATTAAATTGTCTGCAAAATGCTATTAGTCTTTCACCGTTTCTGTTTGTCCTCTTATGGGCTGGATATTCTCCTACAGTCATTCTGTATTTCCTCTCTTTTCCTATCTGTGCATTAAAATTCCTAACCAAGATCTTAACATTTCTGCGGGGAATCTTTGATGTTTCGTCTTCCAGTGTTTCCCAGAAGTTTTCTACCTTCTCTTTGTTCCTTTTGTTGTCTTCATTTATAGGGGCATGCGCATTGATGATCGTGTAGGTTTTATTTCCGCATCTGAAAGTTAGGAATGAGATTCTTTCGGATGGTGAGGCAAAGTTTGTGATTGAGTTGGCTAAAGTCTTCTTGACCACGAAGGCTGTCCCTAAAATTTGTAATCTTCCATTTGAGACCTTGTGCCCCGGCTTGCCCTTGTATATTCTGAAGCCATCCGATTCCATTGTGTTATTATCTGGAAACCTAGTTTCTTGCAATGCCAAAATATATATGTTCCTTTCTTCTAAAACTTTGGTTAGTTGTTTTAGTTTTCCTGTTTGGATGAGTGTTTATATTCAGTGTCCCAAGCAGATGTTTTCGCTTGGGTCGTATTTTATACGTTGGGGTTCCAGGAAGCTCCGACTCTTCCGTACATGATGTTCCAGGCTCTCCAGAATCCGATAAACTATTGCTGTGTTGAAAAGAAAAAAAATCGTATTTAAGATAGCATAATTATAGAATAAAAGCATATAATTTATTTATTGATAAGAAATAAAGGTAAAAGTGGTCTAAGTTTCTAATATAGGTTTCTATGGGCAGAAGCTAGGGACGACTCCGGAGACCTCTATAAATACACTTAGGGCATCATCACGTATTAAGTGATTCTTTAATTTTTAGAATTAAATTTAGTTGAATGTAGTTTCGTCGAATTTGGTTTCGACTGATTTCGGACTTTTCATCACTTTTAAAAGAAGCGCGAATACATAAAAATTATTAGCTGAAAAGATATCCACAAACAATTATAATATTTAGCAAGTAGATGTCCACTATGGCAAAACGAAGACGTAGTGATATCAACTGAAGTCCTTCTTATTTGCTCCTTTAACTATCTTTTCATGCTTGCTTTGGTGTGGATGAAACTTTTGAATTTCTCAGCTACTTCCACTTCCATAAGGATATTCATGGGTTAACCTTTTGCTGATTTTCAGTATATTTTGTTGTCTGAGCTTTCAAGAGATTGCTGTTGTTAATTAGTTCTTAGATTTCTGCAAGCATAGCGATGTGATGTTTCTTTTATATCAGTGCTTCTTCACTGAAGCTGATCTTAAAAATATATTTTTTTTTTCGATCTTCAATGGCAATTGATGTGGAAGCCATCAGAGTCTTTAAAGATTGTTTACAAACATTTTTTATCGATTTTTTTTTCTTTATCGATTGCAATAGCAATCACATATTAAGCGATAATTTATTAAGTGTTCGAAAGAAAATGCAAAATATAGAAGCTATAACAAAAATTCATGCATAACAAGTCTTTTCTGGAATCATCTAGAAATTGAGGAATTTCAACTATTAATAGTATTTGTGTAATCACCCAGCTATCTTTAGATAGTTATCTTTGAGATTATTGTGCACCCTGAAATATTCTATTTGTTCATCATCGTACCATAAAAAAGATAGTTCTTTACTGCTTAATTCAGGAAAATGTTAGTCTTTATCAGGATCTATAGAGAAACTTCAAGAATCTCATTCATTTAATCTTATTTGTGTAAATATTTGTCGATCTAATTGTTTTAGGATCCATCATTTATTTTACTTCTTAATTAATTTTAAGATACCCATCAGTTATCTATTAACTAATGCTGTTGTGCCTTTGGACGATTGTTAGTTTTTTTTTTTTCTGACTATTACTATTTTTTGGACGTATCTTATTATCACAATCGTTTAATTGGATCATTAATCTCCAGTGCTATCTTCTGAGATGTTGGTTCAAAGTGTGAAAGACTGCAATTGATCTTGGACTTGAAATGCAATTTTTCATCATTTATTTTATGATCGCTTTTGCTCTGGATCCATTAATATGATCCTATTTCTGATGCATATTATTTTTTTTTTACTTTGGTTCCAATATATCAAGTATTAATATAATGGTTTTGATTCTCTGAATTGAAGACTTCCATACTGTCATGCTACTTCTGTAGTGGAAGGTTGCCTAAATTGAACCATTTTTTATAATTGATTCTTTTTAAATTTTAATGATGAGTTTCAAAGTTGTTTCAAAGGTAAAATCTTAATCTCTATTAAGTTGGAGAAAGTATCCAAGAGAACAAATTTTGGAGGCAGTCACAATCGGTACAAATTCGGAAACTGGTTTTCTAAGTTGTACTGGTGGGCTCTTAAATTGTGCCACATATAGTGTTTCTCAGACAACACGGTACTTTCACTTGCAGTAGGCACAATAGAAATTTTTCAATAATTTTCTAACTCCTGCACATTTTGAATGAACCCATGTTATAAAATCCAGACAACTAATAATCTCATCTGCTCTACATTCATCACACATTTTACAGTATCAGCTATCGAGTTGTATCTTCGATTTTTTTGTATTCTCAGTAGAAGAAGGAATCTTCCTTTTCATTGATGTTGAAACTGCAGACTTGGTTTACTCTTGGTGGTTATTGTTGGGTCTACTAGTTAGTTCACAACATGACATGTGACAAGGACAGCTGCTGTTAGGTTGCTGGATATCTCCTTCAAATGGATCTTGAGTTCTCCTCTTCGCTATGTTATAAAAAAGTTACATTGAATTGATGAAAAACCAACTTTTCTGTCACACGTACTACCGTAAGATTGCTCGCTCATCAAATGGCTTCCGAGTAAGCGTACTTCATAATTCACGCTAGATGGCACCATCTGCCGAAGTTGTAACTTTTATAAAGGTGGTACCATTTAGGCGCGGATACAAATTACGAATCTCCCCTACTAATGTTTTGTTGTCTCTTTATAGGCTTGCTAGTGAACGCATTTAAGAAGGCAAATCCATATGTCGGCACAGTAGTATTTCTTTCTGGTATCAGAAATTTCCAATACATACAACTTCACAGCATTGTTTGAAGTAGCTCATTCAATTAAGAAAGAAAGACGATATTTTGTTTGCTATTGATGTAATTCAAACACAGACCCTCAAAGACAAGTTAGAAGCACTAAATGCGCTAACTTGATATGTAGATTTGACTTCAGTAAAAGCCATCATAGTAATATCACTAATATTGTAAAACTTTTGAAAAACCTATCCAACTTTTTTTTATGTTTTAGTATAATTGTAAAGCATAATTTTACACTTACATAATGAAGCAAACAGCTTTTATTAATTTTGTTTCAAGTTTATTTCAGTGCTTTTCTTAAGTGGAATTCAGTTTAGAAATTTGTATAACAGTCTGTGATATCTACCATTTTTTTTTCAGATGATGAGATTGTTCCAGTCTCTTTCACTTAATAGCATCTGTAATTCTTTCTTGAGATCACTATTATTGTTCAGTAAGTTATTGTCTACGAATTACAAGTTTAAATGATTTAAAATCAGCCTTTTTTTTATAATATCAGGATTTCACCAGAGAATCAAGTTTTTAATATTTTTTTGTGTTTCTTAATAAATTTTCCCAGTGAAAGTCTGACATTAAATTGTAACTATAAAAGAACGTCTACAATCGATGATTGCTGCTTGGACAAAGCAATAGTAGTTAATACCAAAACAGTCTGTATTTTTGGTGCCGTTTTTCTGATTTTTTTTAAACATTTATTTATGATAGTGAGATATCAACATATATAGCCCAGAATTTTCTAGAAGACTGGAGCTGTCAAAGTTTTAAAGTGAGTTATTAAATTATTGTAATATAGAATTCTAGAAAAATTGAATAAATTTAGTCTTATAAAAACATAAATTAAGTTTCTTCCTTACTTCATCATATACTGATAAAAACCTAGTCATGGATCATCAGAGGTCCCATGTTTGGGAAACACTGATTTACTGTATTTCATTTGAAATTTTTGATTTTTCATGGCTTTCGCTTTACCATTTCGTAAATTCTTTGGAATTTCAATTAAAAATAATTTATTTGTTTAATAATTGTTTGCTTTTTTATATTTATATTTTATGTTTATCCATTATCCATTCAGTTATTATTTTAGTATTTTTTTTTTATTTTACTTACTATAAAATTGTTTTACTTTTTTTATTTAATTTCACACTTTATTTTTGTTAGTTATTGTTAAACATTTCCATACATGGACGCATTCTTTTGTAGGCAGGGGGGGGGGGGATTTGCCTCATCCTGAAGTATTTAATATCAATATAATTCATGGAGCTTTTTTTCTCACAAGAGACTAAAAGTTAGAGAAATGGTAGATTTTATTATAAATTATTACTTTATTTTACAAAAAAATATTTTCTAAAATTTTAAAAGCACAATTTTTACAGACTTTTTTACGTTGCTAAGATATACTCTACGACAAAAAAAAAACGACGCAGTTGGAAAAATAGTGTAATCATGATGAACCACATGTGCAAAGAGGTTGGAAAGAAAATGATAAAGGCTACTCTTGCGGCGATGTATAAACGTCTAACGGAAGATTCATTCAAATGTCCCAGTTGTTAGCTCACATTGTGGGGTGACTGTCCAACATGTCCCAGAAATGTTCTGTAGGTATTAGGTCTGGTGATCCGGCAGGCCAAGGAAGTGTCGGAACATCATATAGACACACAAGAGAGATATTTGCCGTATGCGGTCGGGCATTATCCTGCTGAAAGACCTCGCAGCATAGATAGACCGACAGGTTACAGGATTATAGGTTCCTGGATGTAACGTTGTGCTATGACAGTACTCCGAAGGACAACTAAGCCTAGGTGCGCACCTGCTTGTTTGTCAACCCAAACCGCTCACCCCTTTTATTGACCCTTTATGGTTTTCACGTCCCCTCTGAAGTGACTTTCAAAATGGAACAAGATCCATCTGAGAAAAAATCCCACTGAGTAATTAGCGAGAACAATTGAAAAGTCTCTTCAGAGGGGATGTGAAAACCACAGAGGGGTCAACAAAAGAGTGAGCTCTCCTTTTATAACTCTTGCGGTTTGGGTTGACAAACAAGCAGGTGCGCGTCTAGGCTAAGGGTGACCGAGTGCAATGGTTTCCCAAATGAAGAGGTTAGGTGTGACGCACCAAAATTAGGTGAGGTGAGGCTTGGTTGCAAGTGAGAACTTAGGGTACATCAGACAAAATGACTCGAGGCAAAAATGTCAGTGACAAAATAATTTTGTTTCAAACTGCCTGTGACTGTCTCTGTCCCTATGGAGAGCGATGAAGAAGTGAATGTTAATGATTATTATTTGTTATGTTTAGAGGAGGAGGTATTATGTACATGTTACTACAGAAGATGGCAAACCAACCGTTTCGAATAAATGCAAAACATAATTAAATATTTTAATAAAATAAAATAAAAACATTAGAAAAGCATCGCCTTCTTTTTCTTATTGCCTAAGATATTTTTAAATAAACAATCTGCTTTGAATTTTGTCTTTTGGAACAGATATTTTGAAAAATCATTTTTCACAATTTTTTTTTTCTCAAAATATTTCTTTCAAGCCTAACACTTTGTATTTTCATTTCATTTGTAAAACCTAATAACAGTTTCTTTATTTTAGTTTGAACATAGAATCTTCTTTATTTTGAATATAATCATAATAATAACATTTTACTGCAAATCTGTGACATTCATTTCCTTAGCTATTTCATCCCATAATTTGTGATCTTTTTAAAATGATCTTTCAGCTGATTATTATATAATGAACCAAAACAACCCAGTTTGCCTGAATCTATTTCCATAATTTTCACCGAACGCAACGAAATCTCATTCAACTAGTCTCGTAATGAGTGATAGCAAAATAACGGGCTTGCGCAAAGCGAAATGTCTGGAGTTGCCAAGAGGCGAGACGTAATTTCAGAGAGCTTCACTGTTTTGTCACAGACCGCCTCTGACAGCCTGAGACAAGCGTCTGGAGCGGTGTGCGGCTGACCCATAGAAAACCATTGTAACTTCTTCGTCGAATCAGTCTCTAACAAAAGTGATTCGTCTGCAGCGGTGTGCGCCCTCTACTACTGCCCTCCTGACGGTTACCGGACCCATTGCTGCCAACAACGTCTTATTGTAACATCACCGCGAGCCAAGATAGAACGATATGTCCAACTTTGACTCTATATCCTCTGTCCAATTCACTCAGTGGTTGATACGGTGGTGTGTTTTGGCATCCTCAATGGCTACAGAACAGCATCCAAACACGTAAACGTTCGGAAGTGCCGAAGCGACCGAGGAACGCTACTTATAAGCATTGCTGTTCAAATGCGCCTTGACGCCGCTCTCTGCATTCATTGGCTGTAATTTTTTTGCAATTTGCATTTCTACACGTGAGGTATTTGTATATTAAGTTTCGTAGTTGTTCGACAGTATTCTACGCTGCGTTATTTTGTTTGTCATAGTGTATTTTGCCCCTTCCCGGAAAAAAATTCTGTGGGCGCCTCCGCAGGGGGTCTACTTACAATGTTTGTGTCGATTTATACTTTTGTTTTTAAAGAAATTCTTCCTTCATTCTGCAAATGATCTCGTTCTACGTCTGTAATTCATTCAGTCTTTGTAAGAAATGCCTTGAGGTCAACCCATTCCTAAGATATCCCCTGCTTTTATAGATGGTAAAAGCAACCCAACTACAGTGCAACTTGGATAATTCGAAGCTGAAGGGACCACTACAAAACTTCGAATTATCCAAAACTTCGAATTAAACAAGTTACATCTTTTAACTTTAATTTCAGGTCCACTGAATGCTTGAAAAGATTATTCTGTCAATAAGTAAATATTTATTCAGAAAGATCATGGTATGAAAGACTTAAACACTATATGTATGTAAATAAAATAAGATTTGTATTACGTAAGCTACAGTACATCTTATATTCAATACAGAAAATTATAGTTTTTCAAAAAATTGTGCAATGTCTGATTGTTTTGTAGAATTATGTCGCTTAAGGGTTAGCAAAATCATCAAGCATGTTTAGTGAACGGAAAACAGCTTCACTTACTTTGGTTTGTCCTTCAATGTACCGACGAAATTCGCCCAAATGAAAAAGCGCCTCCGACGATGAAGGGATTGGCATTTCTTCTTCACACTCTTTTCCACCTCGCAAATGACGGCGACCTTTTCAGCGAACGTTAAATTCTTGTACACGCGTGGTTTACTGAAAGACATGGTGACACTGACAGCAGGAAGCTCGAATGGCGTCTGAAGCGTCACGTGTCGAACGGTGGCGGGAAGGGGATTTCAGTTGTCACGTGTCGAATTTCTTAACGATGAAACGCCGAAAAGTCGTTATGGTTCGAAATTTTTTATAAAAAACTTTTTTATAAAAAGGAAGTTGAACTTCGAATTATCCACGATTTTTGAACATTGATTTAATAAGAAGTTCAAGGGACTAAGAGAAATCTTCGAATTAACCACGATTTCGAATTAAAGACGTTCGAATTATCCAAGTTGCACTGAATTTAATTTTTGCAACCGTTGGTTTTCGGAATTTGCTTTCATTCTCAAAACTGAAGCTAAAAGGTTAATCTCTGTGAAAGTGCTTTTGTGGTTATTTTTATTTAATTTAAATTTTATTGTATCTTAGTCAATTGTAATTTATATAAAATCGAAATATGAATTGGTTAAAATGTAAAAAATAGACCCATTTCGTTATATTTTATATTTATAGTTAATTTGTTTCAGTTTCCAAGCGTTTATAATCTGCTGCAGTATCTATCTCGAACCGTATCATATAAGGTCGACCCCGCATATAAGGTCACTTTTCTAAAGTCCCGGCTCATTGAATAGGAATTCTTTGATATGGATTATCGGACATATGGTCAGGTCTTAAATACCGTAATCGCATATAAGGTCACTTTTGTCTATGATTTCAGTGCCACACTGATTCAATTCCAAGAATTTTTCCGTGGGTACGATCTTTTATCGGCGTCATTTCTCCTACTGACGGAGAGGACAGCTTTTTCACAAAGCACTTCATCCCCTGAAATTCTAGGAAAAAAGATGATGAAGACGATATTACTTTACCTGTGTTAATACAAGATCTCAGAAATCGCGGCTGTGCTATAGAAGGGGAAAGTGAATACGCGATAATTGATGATGAAATTGCTATCACTTCTCAAGCTTCGATTTCCGAAATTGTTTCGCAAGTTTTAGATTCCAATGCAATTGAAAGTGAGGATAATGACAGTGATACTGAAAGTGAAGCGGTGACACAAGCAGAAGCACTCAGAGCATTAAATTTCAGAAACTACAAAACTGTTGATTAAATATTGTACATTGTACAAAAGATGAAACCAAAATCGCGACATTCCTGTACTATGGATTATTTTAAGTATGGTCAGTTGTACATCAGTACTGTGCTTGAGCATACTAGTACTATTTGTATACAACTTTATTCCGAATTAAAATTTTTAAAAAATAATTTCTTTCTGATTCCTAATTTTATATGGTTCAACTAAATTAAAAAATTATAACCTAATAAACTGATATTTTTGTACGTATTAAATTTTACGAAGAATTATGTATTTATATATTGCTTATTTATTGACAAATGCGTATGAATCGGTTATAAGGTCACTTTCGCGAGGTCCCAAGGGGTGACCTTATATCGAGGTCCGACTGTATTTAATTTTTCATTTGAGCATTTTCATTTCCCCTTTGAAAAAAAAAAAAAAATCAAGAGTTGGAAAATGTCTGAGTTATTAGAACGGGATTCTTGTTGATGCTTTCCCGGTTGTTGAACCTTCTAAGCTGGTGGATCTACATCTTGAAGACAAGTTTCTTTGCTGAAGTTTCGTCGCTAGGCGTCAGAGCTTGAGTTGAGAAGAAGACATCAAGTTCTGAAGATATCTCTAGCATATAGAGATAAAACGTCAGCAAAATAGGTTCCTTCAAGTTGCACAGCAAAGAAGTTTTGCCATTTTATTTAAATACTCCATTTCCTCAAATAACAAGAAATAACCTATTTCAAAGCAACTTAACAAATTTGGAAAGCCATATTTAGCTCTTTGCTTTTTTTCGGATCTAATTACCATTTATTTGAAATGAAGTTTTGTTGTTAGAACAGCTCAAAACTAAATTTACTGGAAGTTCTTTGAGATCTGTCTCTATTTTAGGATGGTTCAGCTTTATTTTGATTTTTTAGCTTACAGTGATATTTCTGAAATGTTTCTCTTTTTTTACTAGGCTTTTTTTTAAAAAAAATAATTTTTCTTATCAACGGTTTCCTGTTTTATATTTAATTTACTTAACTTTCTTTTATATCTTTCGAACCTGTTTTGGGAAACGAAATAAAAAAAAAAGCAGATGTGACTTTTTTTTTCTATGGATAAATTTAAACTGCAATTCGACAAAATGTTGAATAAACTCAAATAAAAAAATTAAAAGGAAAAAATACTGTCCTTCCTTAATTTATTAGTAGAGTTACTTGGTTATCAATGAATTAATTCGAATGAGTTTCCTCAAGAATCAAACTCCTAGAAGTCAAAAATATCTTTCTTAGCAAATTTGAGTAGGACCAGCTCACTTTTATAAAAATTCAGAAGATGAAAAAGTAGCCGTTACTAAAACTAACTTATTTAATACAATCACATTAATCCTTGTGAATTATTAAACTTGTAATGAAAGAATTCAGTTATTTATTGTGAAAACTTTAAATGTAAGTTTCCTAGATCTGAATCTACGTTTATTTTAGCTTAGCTTTGAATCAGAATTTGCAATAAGTAAAGGTTTTAATAAAGCAATTAAAGGGACGGTATAGGAGTCATAGCTACTCGTTCTTTTCTTCATTATAGTCATTGATTTCTTCCACATAGAACCTTAAATAAGAAATTTAATGGACATTCTAATTACTCGTCTTGTTCACAATTAATCATTCTTGTAGGTAAAGTTGAAATCTTGGAATTTAAGGTAAATACAACATACAACTCAAAATCCTATCCTGAAAGTTAAAGGTTAAAGTATCCCATTAGATGCCGACGTGGTCCTTGGGGTCGCGCGAAGTAAAGCTCCCAGCGTTCTACCACCGACGGGTCTATGTTGAGGACGAGTGGTCAGTCCCTTTAGTCCTCGAGAAAGAAACATCCCATTTGACATAGGGTGAATCCTAAGATCCGTCAGGAAGAGAAAGAACCACCAGCAGAGATCGAACACGGCTCATCTAGCGTGCAGTCAAGTGCCTTACATTGAACTACATCCTATCATTATTAGATCACGAAATACTTCAGTTCAGTTTTCTTTTGTTTTTTTTTTTTGTTTTTTTTTGTTCATTACTATTGATCGAAAACAATTGTGAACTTGGGAAAGCTACAAAACCTAACAAATGGTAATTTGTAGATCTTGTCTTAAGTAGTCACCTCCTCTTCTAAGACTTCTGTAGCAGTCACCGTCTCAGAAGGTTAATTCATCTTTAGATATTGTTTCCTATTTACTTTGAATTCTTCTCGTCTATGGTTTTGATTGTAATGAAAACCTACTTTGTTATATTCTACAAAATTTAGACATTTATTTTATATATATATTCAGTTCTATTTAAATGATTAATATTGGTTTAAAAAATAATAATAAGCTAGTTCAAATAAATATTTAAGGTCTTTGGAACATCTCGACACTGATTAACATATGTCAGTGATAGTTCTTTAAATTTTGTTCCTATACTTTCTGTAATATAAGGTATATGGCCCAAATATCGCCCATCTAAGAAAACCTACCCATATTCTTGTCATTTATCTTCTCAGTGGCTTCAAACAATTACAATATATCATATTAACCTTCACTTACATGTTCCTGAACCAATTATAGATATAACTATTATGTTTTATTTTTCCTCAATTTTTGTTCAGTCAAGAGTCATATTTTTAATTTTGTGAAAGTATTCCAAATATCGCCCACACCATTAAATACTTTGCATTTTTTTGTTTTTTCTTAATCTTTTCGCAATTCTTTTTAGGGGTTGCGAGCTTCTTTTTCTTTAGATCTTCTAAGTTGAGCCCCTTAGGACTTAATTTCCTTTTGCTGAGAGAATTCATTAGAGCAATTTTGAATGGTGATCCACTCTCAAGAGTGGGACATTAAATGTTTCAGAAGGCCCATTTCTTTATTTTTTACAGCTGTAACAGCTTCCTTCATCTTGACTCTGTCCCATGTTTTACGTTGAGACATCTGTAATAAACCAAAATAAAATGTATAAATATAAGTTCCAAATATCGCACAGTGGGCGATATATGGAACAACGAGGTGGGCGATATTGGGCACTCTCTAGCTTGTCAATTTGGCGGACGCTACAGACAAACCGGCTACCTCTAACAAGTTACAGAAATTATCAACAGATAGGTTATTTCTTTCACGGGTTGAACTAACACCACCAAATGAACACAGCGTGCTAATGGAAGGAATGGCAAATTGTTTCCATCGGTTCCCGCGTCATAGCATCACTATCCCGTCCTACATCGCACTGGGCGGTATTAGGAACCTGGGCGATATTTGGGCCATATACCTTATACTTTACTTACTGGAGAACCCTATTACAAAATTACAATTAAATAAAAACCAAACTTGTTTCCTTGTGTTAACTTCTTCCCAATCTGTGATGATTTGGACAGTTTGAAAAAAAAATCATAATCTTTTGCTAACGAATATAACTGAGATTTGATTTGAATTTTGTGTTTCAATAAAACCTGGGATAGATCTTGCACATTGTTATAAACATTGATTATATGTGCAGTTCGACAGCTCCATTTACTTCACGCATTGAATGAAACCATTTTTGACATTTACCACGCACATTTTGCATCCACAATATGCTACGATTGTCTTCGTTTACTGCATAATGATCTGCATAATTAACTTTCTAGAATTTATGTCAAACTTGTAATACTCATCGTCTTAACGTATAACACATCGAAGTATGATTGTTTTCATTTTCTGTTCATTTTTAGCATTTGGTCTTCTTTTGTCTTCTGTTGTCTGAGAGATTCTAATAGAGAGATAAGTTTACATTTCACTATTAGTTTGTTAGTGACTTTGGGAGATGTCTACCCACAAACAAATAGAAATTAAACTATTTTCTGCTGACAATAGTTTACATTCTAAGACGTCAGTATATTTAGCTGTTAGTATATCAGTGTTAAAAGGGAAAATTCTACATTTCCCAAACCCATTACTGCTATTTCCAACTGTTACTGGAAATATCACCAAAACCTTCTTGGATAAGTTCTTCTCTCAGATTTTGACGAAGAAAGATTTTACCAGAGGCCTCTTTGTAAAAATATTTCATACTCTTGAAATAGGACGCATTCAGAGACTGACATTTGTATATATGTGTGAAGAAAGCATGGTACAGTGGAACCCCGCCATTCGTCCGCATCGCTATTCGTACAACTCGTTATTCGTCCAACTTTTTCAAGTAAAATTGAACTCGCCATTCGTACGCTTGCTCGCGATTCGGACAGCATGATCTTGTTACTGGTTTCAGTTCAGTCTCGTGCTAGCTTCCGTACGCTACGCATCATCCACGCAAGCTTCATGAAACTTTGTGATATTTTATTGTTATTTTTCGTTATTTTTATTGAAAATAATGCAGCCATGGGTCCAAAAAAGATTACTGAATCAGCTAAGCCTAAAAGGAAAGCAGTGAGAACGACAATTGAATTGAAAAAAGAACTCGTTGCGAAGTTTGAAAGTGGAACTCGTGTCTCTGACCTGTCAACTCAGTATGGCATGGCGAAATCAACCATATCATCTATACTGAAAAGAAAGAAATAATAAGAGAGGCCTATATATTTATTGTTTTCATAGTTTTTATGTATTTTACGCTTAAAAGTATTATTACAAAGGTTTAAATAAGCAATCATCTCTGGGTTCTGGAACGGATTAATCCAATTTACATTATATCTTATGTGAAAAAATGATTCGCCATTCGTACAAATCGCCATTCGAACTGCCTCCTGGAACGGATTGTGTACGAATAGCGAGGTTCCACTGTACGATTCCTAGCTGATAGGTTTTGGTCAATACAATATTGCAAAGGATATATAACCCTTTACACAAGAAGAACCTTATTTTATGGTTTGAAACGATCAAGGAATGAAGAAAGCATTTCACTTATCCTGATTTGAACACATGGACATCGCTAGAAAAGATCATAAATAAAATCAGGGAGAACAGGACACGCTCTACATCTTCCCAGTACATGGTGTCAGAATCTCCTCGAATTGCTGAAAAGAAGAAGAAAAAAACGAAAGAAACTTTCTTTTAGGGACAAGTCAAGTTGGCGTTTCCTAATCTCTAGAATGAGTTTAAAATAATTTTGCATCCGACTATGATTTAGACATTTCCTGTTGAAATGAATAAAGTATTATATTTCAGGACTGAAAATGGACATGTCAATGTCACCTGTTGTTGTTTCTGTTAAGTTGTCTTTACGAGAGTCAGTAGGAAATGTCTCACAGCTTCTTCCACCAAAAGAAGATGACCTTTCTTAAAGATCTCCCATTTGTTGAAATGTCACAAAATGACCTTAATATATAAATAAAAGTCAATGTTTCATACATAAATCATTTTTAACATAAAATAAAAAGTCCTCAGCGTTGTTCAGATGTAAAAAGTACTTTTAAGTTTCAGAACAAATAGAACATTTTCAGTATTAGAATACTTTCCAAAGTAGTGGCTACGAATATTGCAATGTTCTGTCACTGACTGCAATTAGATTCATCATCGCTTTCACAGTGTTATTAATAAGTTCTTTAACATTTAAACCGCTTCCCAATTACAATTTCATAAAATCAGTTGATCCCTTTTTTTTTCTTGTCTTGCATCGTTCAAAGTTAAACTAATAATTTGTTAAGCTGCTTTTTCTGAAAAACAAAGTTTTTTTTTTTTATAAAACTATCTTTTAAAGTGATTGTAGATTGTTCGTTTATTAATCCATACAATTGATGACAGAAATTTTGAACTATTGGGTTCCTCATGAGATTCTCAACAGATACATTTCTATAGTCACATTACATCTGTTGCTGTACATTGGTACAATTTTGTATTTGGTTGAATTTCAAGACTAAAGAATGTTTTCAAGCAGAAATTTTGAATTATTTCAAATTACAGAGAATTTTCAAAACATAATAAGCTTTACATTCTTAAACATCTAAAGGGTTTTACAAAAATAATTAATCATTTTTGAGTGTATTATATAAACACTTGTTAAATGGAAAATTAATAAAAAATAATAATAATCATAAATTAGTCTATCTAATAAATTAGCCAATTAGATTGAAGGGTTGAACTTTAATTGTTAATAATTCTCCTGAGAACAAAGATCATTCACGAAGTGTAATAATGTTAATAAGGATTATATTAAATACATTTACTTTACATATATTATTATTATTTAATTTAGTTAGCGGGGTTCGTTTTTTTTTTATATATCATTAAAGTTCTTAGACAAATAAGACTGTAATGGATCTGAAATAACATGTAATAACCAGTTAGATAAATAGATATTACAAATAAAACCATAGAGAAGTTATTCTCGATCATGCAGAAAAAAAAATAAAGTTATTGAACATAATTGTTAAACTATTGAAATGTTGTTAGGCTACTTTGACCCAATGATACTGATATCATTATTTTTCCATTTGAATCAATGTTTTACTGACAATTTTGATATAGAATATATCATATATTGAGGTAATTATTTAAAATAGACATTGAAGTTAAGGTATTGGTCTTATTTTATCTTACGTATTTTGATAAAGGGAAAGAGGTTTAAATAATAACTAACAAAAATAATAATAATAATAATTAAGACCCTATTCCTAATAAATTTCTCATTGGAAAGTAACCACAGTTATTACAAAAACATTGTTATGAATTGTGACAAGATTTGTTTTGGTTTCGTTTTCTTTCCTTTTTAAAAACAGCAATTTTAAGTGTGATGATCGCCAATTAGTGCAAAACATCTGTTCTGAGATGTTATCTAGTATTAATACTTTTTTTTCTTATTATTTAATTTATGTTAAACTGTAAATTTTTTGAGTAAGTATCTCATGTTCGCATCCGCTCCTAAGGTATTTGACTGTAAGATATTGTTTTGGTGCCTCTTGCCCCCATCTCAAAGATGCATTGAATTAATCATACAAGCAAATGGAAATATTAAAGTTTGAATGAGTGGTTCGTTTGATTCCACTTTGTAAACTGTACATGGGTGATTACATCAATGACAGGGTCATATTTTTTTAGTCGTTAGCAAAAATTTCTGGAGAATAACGAAATGTCATTTACGAAGAAATATCAAAATATTTAGAAAAGTGGTTCAAAAGACAAAGTGGTAAAAGTAAAATATAGAGTATTGAAAAGTTACAGCTTCAAGAGCTGCTAAGGAATCATTAAGGTTAATTAGAAATAGTAATTGGAAGGATTTAAAGGATAATAAGTAAATAGGATAAAATTCGATAGTTGGATAATTACAAGTAAGTCGGTAACTATATATAAATGAAATAATAGCTGAATATAAGCATAGTAATGATTGGCAATAGATTTATACAGTCTCGTGATAGGCGGTTCCCAAAATATGTTGAAGCACTGTCTTTAATAGCAGCAAAAAAATAGTAACAAATGTAATGTTTTGCAAATACGAAGAAGAAATTTTGAACTTTGGACTGAACATTGGGATTATTATAAAGACTGAAGTAAAGTTCACTTCATAAGTTAAGTAGAGAGTTACTGAATGAAAAAAATAATTTTTCTTTTTAAAAACTAATCATATTAAAACTAAAAGCGTTAATATTTGCAAATATTGATTACTGAAGGAGTGTTTTTGTCAATTAAGATGTAAAAAAATGTTTGGAGTCTTTGATAGTAGGAAACTTTTAATAATAAAATGTTAAAAGGAACTCCGTCAGCAGGTCGTGAAGAGCCAAAGGAGAAAGAGAGAGTGGCGATGAACAGATCGGTTCTCCAACACAGGAAAGTCTGAAATAAGAAGGAGTTCGGTGGGAATCCAATCCTGTAGAGACACTACTTCAAGCTATGAGGGTTTTATAACGAATTCTAATGGTAAAATTAAAGAAGTGATAATGATTATTGAAATAATTTCAAGGATTGTAATTGTAAGTAGAATGATTGAATTAAGTTTGCTTAATTGCGAAATAGAATTATTCCTAATTAAATACGTTTATTAAGCAACACTTATTATCAATCAGATGCTTTTAATGTTGTAGAATTTTTAAAAAATTAAATGATCAGCAGCATCTTATTCAAATTCATTTGTTACAAATAACAGTCAATAGTTTGCGCCATTGACATTGAACTGAAGTTTCTTTTTATTCATAAGAAGTCTTGTTTAGAAATTGAAATATTTTGAAGCCCTTCTCAATATATAAAAAGATCCTTCCCTAACTTCTCATGGACCTTCTAATAAAGGTACCTTAGCTATAACATATAATTCTTAAAATATGAAAAACATTCTGTACGAGGAAGCTTAAATTCTGTTTATTTGGAAAACAAGGAATCGTCCTCGGGTAATATTCTAAGATTTTATTCGAGTGAACACTTACCGAAATCTAGTGCAATTTTACTTCCTCTGACCAAAAAGCCTTTTAAGTACTAACTTGTAAGTACATAATTAGTCTTAATGAAATGTATTCTTATTAATTTATAATTAATTAACTTATTCTCATGCATAAATCCAACCATTTATTACAATTACCAGCATGGAATACAAAATTATAATTTTTCGGAATTATAAGTTGCTTAAAATAATAGTTAAGTTTCCAGTTGAGTTTTTGTTAATATATGTGTAATTTTTCACATTATTAAAAAAGGCATATATTTAATATGGAAATAGTTGATTGGAGTTATCTGTGGCTGCTGTTAATTGGTAAATCAACAACAAAAAAAGCAACTTGTGGTAGTAACGTGAATTTCATTTTAATTTTTTTTTATTATTATTATCGTAGTTTATTTGTAAATACACTGCATCGTCATTTAGAAGTTTTTAGAAAAAAAGCTCTAAAAAACGAATAAGACTAATTAATGTAAAGAATTGAGGAAGCAAACGAAGGCACAACGCTACAAGAAAGGATTCGCACCGTGAGTTGTCACCGGGAAGAGACTGGGACGCACCGTTTCGTCCTTGTTAGGACTCATCAGCCAGCGAAACTCCACTGATGACAGACTCAGAAGGTGAGGGTGCGAATCCTTTCTTGTAGCGTTGTGTCTTCGTTTGCTTACACAATTCTTTGAATCATCGGGCACGTTAAATTTCTTTTCATTTTAACTAATTAATGTATTTGCAGAAAATGGGTTGTAGATCATTGGAAGTAATATTAAAAATGTTCTGTCCTCTTAACCTAACACCTACAACTAAAAACATCTGCCGAGACAGATTATGAGCCTTATTAATTTCTAATAAGATATACGTGTAACAGCTGTGACGCAGTAGGAAGGTTTCATTCCCTAATGAAAAGGAATCATTCAACACGGCTTTTTTTTACAGTGTTCTAAAAAGAAATTAGGTGGAGAGAACGTGATCCACAAGACCAATTAATTTCCAAATTGGTAGATAATTGAATAGTACGTAAACGGACACTATATTTATGAGTGGTTATTGTTACAACCATCCAATTAAATATCCCCTTGCATCAATGGCTTCCTCAACTGAGGATGGAATTCCCTTTGAAGGAGTTGGAAGCAATGTTTAGTCCTTTGCTTATTTGTTTTTAATATTGTTGCGTGATATCTTAACATTATTTACATAAATAAGTCTAATGATTATGGAAGGGCTAATATTTAGATAAGTCATAGCCTGTAATATTATTTTTTAATTCTTTAAAATGTCAATGATCCATTATATCAATCAGAATGCAATGAATAGAAGCATCATTTCCTTCTATCTATGATAACAACTCCACAAGTCATTCACTTTCTAATATTCATTTCTAATTATTATTTCTCAAAATTTCCGTTAAATTGTAAGTGCAGTAAAGAAAACTATTTTGTTTAACAGTTTTAAGCCATAAAGGAGTTAATTAAAGGTCTCGAATGTTAAATATCTAACTTAAGAAAAGAGTTTGTGGATTATTGTAATTTTAAACCCCTGCTGGAAATACATGTGTTAAACAGAAAACTAGTGTGTAATAGAGTTGGAAAACTTTGTCAGATTTTTTTTTTTTGGTTTTATTCCCGATGGAATGTTAGGAGAAGCCAAGTGACAATGCACTGCCAACCAAACATGCATTAATAAATGTTATCTAGTCACTAGTTGAATTGTTAGAAAGTTATTTTAGATTTTAATGTGATATAGATTTTTTAAAAGAAAAAAGTACAAATTAAGAACAGTACATTAACAGTAAGTAAACAAATGATATCAACTGTATCTCAGTTTCTCAAACTTGAAATAAGAGTGTTGAGGATTTTGTTTACTTTTTGTGACCCTTTTTGCATTTGCCAATAATGTTGAGATTCTTTTCTTTAAAAGAATTTCTAAAGAAATTCAAGAATAAAGTAAGTTCCATTGAGAAAAAGTAGTTCCAGATAGAAAGCTAAAGAGACAGTTTTCAAGTATATTATTATATGAAAAAAGGGAAAATTGTGAATTGGGAAACATTCTGAGAAAGCATTCCAGTTTCGTTATTTTGAAGACAGTGGGTTTTTTTTTCTTTTTCACAAAATTCATTTTTAGTCGATCATGTAATTTCAGACAGCTTTAACTTCAAAATTCAATGTTTCCAAATAGAAGTAGATTTTGTTTTGAAAAGAAAAAAAATATCACTTTTAAATCTTTATCATAAAGACCACACATTGGCTATAAAAATCTTTGAAATTCCACTGCAGTGCTGATAATCATAGCGTCTAACTTCTGTTGCATTGAATCCCTGTCTCTATAGATAGATTCAAATACATTATATTCTTATTTCACCCTTAGTTTTCTTCCAATCTTTTTAGAACGTCTGAATATGAACAGTATTATCTGAATTTGCCCTTAGAAAATGATAGACAAGCCATTTCCAACAAATTGTCCTTTTCTCAATTTCCAAACTATTATGTTCAAATATTGAATCTATCCAAGAACATCCAAACATCTCTAAATAATAGTTTGAAATTTTCAAATTGATATCTTGATTTATTCCTCTTTCATAACTATGAATTATCAACTCAAAGAAATAGATATTAATTATATAAAACTGCAAATTAATAATAATAATAATAATAATAATAATCCTTATTGTTTCAAAAATAACAATAATAAAAATAACTTCAAATGCAGCATTTAGTTTAAGAATTACCAAACTTGTGACACTACAATAAGATCAAAATATCTTTTGGAATACCGGTATTTATTTCAATAAACATCTTGGAATAAATCAATAATTGACATTAGTAGCATTATCATTTTACTTAACTTTATGACTTGCAGATTTTAATTCTAATTATTTTCTCGCTGATTAAAAAGCTTTTCACAAATGAATTATAAATTATAGAAAAGGAATTCTTTTCCTTAGATGACGATGGATAGATTCACCTGAATCTCTTTATTTCTAAATTTTCTGTTAAGTCCAATTGATAAATGAGTAAATAATTACTCCGAAATATTCCAATTCAAATTGGCTTGAGATAACTTTCTGATATTAAGGATGATATAATTAGATATCATTGTAGTATTCTAATAGAGACAAGAATTTCTTCAATTTCTAAAATTTTATCGCATATCTCATTCTCAAACTATTTCATTTCGGTTTCTGTCATTCTTCTATTCTACACACAATAGATTTAAGTTTCTAAGTCTGTGGGATATTGATATTTTCAGATTTTCTATATCAAAAATAAGTAAATATTTATAAATTTAAACTTCAATTTTTGTCTATCAGAAAATCCTTCACTTGCTTTCTTGTAGAATCAGAACGATTTCTTTCTTTAGTTTATTTCACTCTTCAGGAATGCTCGTGTTTAGCATGTGATTAGATTGTATGTGTGTGTGTGTGTATTTGATTGATAAACTTTCTTATTTGATTGATAATTAACAAGTTTCTAAATGTTTGTGCTTGTTTGAAGTGCACTCAGTGTATTATCAGTTAATATAATTTTAGTTTTAAAAAATATTAATTGTAAAAATTTACCAAATATTTTTCATTTCTAAATTTCTTCAAACTGTGTTGTAATTAGAATTTATATCATAACTATATTAATATCTTCATAATTATATTTAAAAATTTCATTAATACTGAAATAAGTGGTAATAATTTTTTTATTACAATGAACTATTTTTCTTTCTTATAAACTTTCCTTTCATTTTCCTTTTCCTTTTGGAGTTTCATATGATTTAAAAACTGGGTAACGATTTCTTAAAGCAAAAGGAGGAAAGAAGATTTGTAGATGAAAAATTCTAATCCAGTAAATTGATAAAATTGATTTATTCTACGCAAAGAGCATTTCTTCAAAATACCGTGAAATTAACACCACTGCCATTCAGTTGTAAAAATAGTATTAAAAAAAATGGCTCCCTGTTCTCTTTAGAATCTGACTGAAACCCATCTTTGTAGCTTTCTGTCTAAATGGATAGCTTGCCCATATCTTCTTCGATGAATATTTACTGTAAACTTTTTGTTTTGATTACCCGATCCTTCTTCGGAAAGGGATAGAATTGACTTTACAATATCTTTGTATCTATACAAGACAGAGTTTATGTAGATGCTATTAAAATACATGTATTCTTACACAAAAGCAAAACACAATAACCTTAATTATTTAACAGTACTTAAGTTTCACGATTTTACTGAAATTTTAAATTCTAATGTGTTAAGCATTTTACTTTATTTTAATTTAGAGAAAGTCTTATAAGAAAAATGCTTTTTATCAAAAATTTAAAGGTTAATTTTGAAAGAAATTGCAGAAAAATTAAATTAACATTCAAAATTACTGTGGATTCCCATTTTCCCTTCCCCACAGGAACTTTCTAGACTTAAAAAAAAGTCATTCTTAGATTTAAAATATCATTCTTAGTGTACACCATTTCTCTATATATGTAATTCTTTAGAACTATTTGTCTAATAATTTCGAATTTATTTCTGAGTTAGATCGTGTTATTTCATATAAAATTGGAGACATTTCAGAAAGAATAACTTAAGATTAAACTATTTAAAATTAAGATTTTCACTGTTAACAAAGACATAGAAATATAATTTTGATAAGATTCTTCAAAAATATAAACTGTTTTCAAATTTTTTAAAAAAAGCGGTTCCATTAAGTTCTTTATCAAATTCGAGATCTTTGTTTTGATAATTTATCTACATTAGCTTTCCTAATAATCTTTGTCCCTTGAATGAAATGGAAACAGTCAATTTGTTATTGTTTATTTTGTTATATGCATCATCAGTAAAACAGTTTTTTAGATACAATTTTTCAAGTTCTGACTCCGCCTCCATGTTGCCTTTTAATTTTTTGTTTGTATCAAAAGTGAGAATTGAGTGGATTAAGATAATCAGAGTGGGATTCAAATTGGGAGACACTTAAAAGGGGAAATATTTCTCTTCAAATGTCTGCATTATTTATCAATTCAGAACGAAAACGAATAAGAAAATCATAATTCAATTTCTTATGTTATATTTCTGAAGTGTCTCACCTGTTTAATTTCATTGATTGATGTAAAAGTATCTTATCTCTACAAACGAAGAAACTATATTACATGTAATAATGATGTCTTTGGTTATTTGTTTGTTCTTGCAAGTTTTTTTTTTTTGCTCAAATCTGGTTTTCTTTATAATAATAAAATGTAACAATTTTTAAAGAACTGCATAAATTTGACAATTTTAATATTTCTATAATAATGGTGGAAATTCGTATTTTTTAATAGATATTAGATCATTATTTTTCTTTCAAAGCTTTCTTTTAATTCAGATTTAATTAAGGGAAATGAGAAAATGTGATTGCATTCCTATTTTTTTAGGTTAGAGGTCCTTCAAGCATTACGTCAGCATTCGATAGGGGGGGGGGGCAGAGGGAGTTCAAGCTATGCTTATTATTGCTTATTTTTTTTACTAAAAATGTGCTTACGTAATACTTGAACGCCCATTATTCATCCTAATTATTTCTGAATTACAAACATCTCTGAAATTATTTATGAATTACAAACATCTCTGAAATTATTTCTGAATTACAAACATCTCTGAAATTATTTATGAATTACAAACATCTCTTAAATTATTTCTGAATTACAAACCTCTCTGAAATTATTTATGAATTAAAAACGTCTCTGAAATTATTTATGAATTAAAAACATCTCTGAAATTATTTCTGAATTACAAACATCTCTGAAATTATTTATGAATTAAAAACGTCTCTGAAATTATTTCTGAATTAAAAACGTCTCTGAAATTATTTATGAATTACAAACGTCTCTGAAATTATTTCTGAATTACAAACATCTCTGAAATTATTTATGAATTACAAACATCTCTGAAATTATTTCTGAAGTACAAACCTCTCTGAAATTATTTATGAATTAAAAACGTCTCTGAAAT
>JAFIDM010009631.1:3475365-3493044 GCA_023159025.1 Thereuonema tuberculata
AAGAAAAAGAAAGGAAACAGTTTAAGTGCAAGAAGAAGCGATGCCAAAGGGAGCAAATGCCTGAATTCTAAACCAAGGTAAAAAGACAAAGAAAAAGAAAGGAAACAGTTTAAGTGCAAGAAGAAGCGATGCCAACGGTAGTGAATGTCTGAATTCTAAACCAAGGTAAAAAGACAAAGGGTGCTTCTATAAAATGGCACCAAGGTTTCGGTTGCTACCTTCCGAGCAACCACTGCTTCTATAAAATAAGCCGGTTACTCCAGCCAACCAGTGACCGCTTCTATAAACACAAACCAGATTTCAGGTTGCAGTAACCGAGATGATGTATTTGCAACCGTCTGAGGAGGTGGGTTATTGCTTGTTAGGTGGGTTATTCCTTCAGTAGCAGATGATATGCGATAGACTTTCAATTTCGTTTCTATTAAATTTAATTTTTTTTTTGTACATTTGCAATTTCACTTCTATTAAATTTAATTTTTATTTATTTATTTATTTATTTATTTTAGACTTCCAATTTCGATTCTATTAAATTTATTTTATTTATTTATTTATTTATTTATTTATTTATTTATTTATTTTTAGACTTCTAATTTCGCTTCTATTATTTTTATTTTTTTTTATTTATTTATTTATTTTAGACTTTCCCTTTCATTTTTGTTTATTTTATTTTGCCTTTATTTAGGGCATCTTTGTCGGGCATCTTAGTTTGAGGGCGCCGGTGGCCGCTCTATGCCGCGGCCGCTGCACCGAAGGTCGGCAGGAGAGCCGGGGTACCGGACTCGCGGTGGTTTAAAACGGAGAAATTCCGATAAGTAGTGCCACAGCTTCACGGAACCCAACCATCGGCGTTCTATATGAAACAAAGAAGTAAAATAAAATATATTTTTTTTTAATTTAATCGTCGAGTAAAAAGCAACTCTGTATTGTAAAATAGAAATGTAATGTAAAATGCGTCCATTGTGTCGTCGGCTGCTATGACAGTTTCTCTTGCATAATTCTCAATTCTTGCTTTCTCTCTACTACATTACTATACATTGATAACATAATAATCTCTTCATCTGACGAGGATGAGGAATCAGTACTTGATTCTCTTTCTAACAATGAATAAAGTTCTTCTTCAACTTCTAACAACAGATCGAGAATCTTGGCAGCCATCTTTGAACACAACCAACCGGCGCCGTCTATAAAATGAAGGACTTGGGAGTAACCAGGCTCCTACGTCAGAGCAACCTGTGACGTCACAACACCAACCCGAGTGCTTGTAACCAAAACCATTGGTTCCATTTTATAGAAGCACCCAAAGAAAAAGAAAGGAAACAGTTTAAGTGCAAGAAGAAGCGATGCCAACGGTAGTGAATGCCTGAATTCTAAACCAAGGTAAAAAGACAAAGAAAAAGAAAGGAAACAGTTTAAGTGCAAGAAGAAGCGATGCCAACGGGAGCGAATGCCTGAATTCTAAACCAAGGTAAAAAGACAAAGAAAAAGAAAGGAAACAGTTTAAGTGCAAGAAGAAGCGATGCCAACAGGAGCGAATGCCTGAATTCTAAACCAAGGTAAAAAGACAAAGAAAAAGAAAGGAAACAGTTTAAGTGCAAGAAGAAGCGATGCCAACGGGAGCAAATGCCTGAATTCTAAACCAAGGTAAAAAGACAAAGAAAAAGAAAGGAAACAGTTTAAGTGCAAGAAGAAGAGATGCCAACGGTAGCGAATGTCTGAATTCTAAACCAAGGTAAAAAGACAAACAAAAAGAAAGGAAATAGTTTAAGTGCAAGAAGAAGCGATGCCAACAGGAGCGAATGCCTGAATTCTAAACCAAGGTAAAAAGACAAACAAAAAGAAACGAAACAGTTTAAGTGCAAGGAGAAGCGATGCCAACGGGAGCGAATGCCTGAATTCTAAACCAAGGTAAAAAGACAAAGAAAAAGAAATGGACAAAGGGAAAGTATATTTTTTTTTTAATTATTGTAATTAGAAAGTTACAAATTTTTATTAAAGTTTTCTCTTATTATATCGTTATCCATCAAGTAGTTTCAATTTCTTTTCTAGTAAAATTTTAATTATTATCCAATTGCCCAAACTTTTCCTAGTATTTTATTTAACAAAAAGGCTTCCGTGTTTCTATGAAACACCTCAAAAATTCACAAATTAAAGAGGAGGTGTTGAGAGCCCAACTACTAAAAATTTATTGGGCCAAACCTCACCAAATCTGGTGTAAACACTATTTAGACCATGGGGTTTTGATTTCTAAAGAAAAAAAAATTAGCTCGAAATCGTTGCAACTGCTGCACTGGAACCAAACGATTAACACGCGTCCAGCAGTGCACGGGCAAAACCAGGCAATTTGATATGCCATATGCAACAGTGTGGAAAATTATGTGTCAACTGCTGAAGTTTTTCCCGAAGATCAGCCACACTCAACAATTGCTTCGAGGAGATGCACACTCTCATCGGAGCTTTTCTCCGATGTTCCTAGCTCGAATGGAAGTTGAGGATACATGGCTTTGAAACATCCATCCTATGGAATGATGAGACACATTTTCATCTTAATGGAATTATAAACACACAGAATTTTCCCCATTTGGGCGAATCCCTCGTGTGTCTCAGCAGATTTATTTGCACTCATTGAAAGTCACAGTGTGATACAGGTTTACTGCTTAGTTCATTATAGATCCATACTCTTTTTGAAGAAATAACACCAAATGGTCCCATGACTTGCTCCGTCAATGCTGTGCGATATCAACGAATGCTGCTTGATTTTGTTATTCCACAACTTCAACATTTTTATGAAGGATGGAGCACCCTCTCACATTGGATTGGGTGTACTGCAAGACTTACGACAGCATTTTACAAAAGACAGAATAATTAGTCGAGCGTTCCATACGAGTTGGCCAGCCCGTTTGCCTGATCTCCGTCTGACTTTTGGTCATGGGGATATTTGATAAGCTTGGTATACCGAGGAGGCATGGATAACTTAGTAACATTAAAGGACTGAATAATGCTGTATGTGAGGCAAATCACTGGAGATCTGTTGCATTCTGCTGTAGGGAATGCAGTTATTGGAACAGATGCAAGAAAAACATACTGAATTAAATCTGTAAATGTTAATTTATTAACTGCAAACTTTAATTATTACATCTAATTTTCTTTACACATGTAGTTTCCAGCGCAATTTTTTTATCCTGTGGCTAAATTTTGAACTATTTTTTTTTCCTTTAGAAATCAAAACCCCAAGGTCTAAATACCGTATTCCTTCAACTCTAAGCCGCACCCCAAATTCTCAACACGTTTAATGCAGCATTTTGTAAAAGACTGTATTATAGAAACTCTTCGATTCTAAGCCGCACCCGATTTTCGGTAGCATTTGTATTGGAAAAAAAGTGCAGCTTAGATTCGAAGGAATATGGTAATGTTCACACCAAATTTGATGGAGTTTGGCCCAATAGGTTTTTGGTAATTGGACTCTAAACAACTCCTCTTTGATTATAGTCACCCAGTACAACACCATCAAACAGATCTTTTATGATTTCCTGGATGATGAGACACTTTTTCCATTTTTACATCACTACTAAACAAATCGACATCCTCATCCTCACCATATACAACAGACATTTCTTTCACAACAATAATATTTACCTCCAAATACATGGCCTATTCATGGGCCTTGCCATATCAGGACCATATCAGAACTGCAGACCTCACATTACACTACATTGAAGAGCAAATATTCTCTATCCACTACCCACAGATCAAATTATGTAGCATATATGTCAATGACATCATCACCACCACCAGAGAACAACACATTACACAGATACAAGACCATTTTAACTCCATAGATACCCATCCACAATTTGAACTTGAACAACCTTCCAACAAACACAGAAACTATCTGGATGTTTCAATTACCTACAAAAACAACTCCAGAAACACAACTGTTTACAGAAAACCACTTGCTCAAACAGATACATACAACTCCTACACACTCCACACATACAAAGTTATCACTGTTGATTTCTCATATGCAGAGCACTAACAACATGCTCCACAAAACTTGCCTTACACACTGACCTCAATGCCATTTACAGCATACTTAACCTTCATAACTATCCCTCCCACCTCTTTCACAACCACCTAAATATCCTAGATTACAAATTTAACAAACCCACCAAAACCACAACTCCCAAACCCCTTGTCAAATGCATTTCCTTTCCCTACTATCCACCCCTTGAAAGTTTCATTAAAAAATCCTCACCCCATACCAATTTGCCCCTGCCTTCAGATCATCCAACATAAAAAAATAAAAAAAAACAATAAAATCACA
Organism: Thereuonema tuberculata; assembly: GCA_023159025.1. Lineage (NCBI taxonomy): Eukaryota > Metazoa > Arthropoda > Chilopoda > Scutigeromorpha > Scutigeridae > Thereuonema > Thereuonema tuberculata. Next base: position 3,479,687 of record JAFIDM010009631.1, read on the forward strand.
CCCACCACACAACACAATGATCCCTCCAACAATATATTGCATCCTATGTAAGCAGTGCCCCTCTGGATACATGGGATAAACATGCTGTGTCTTATCTACGCATCAAAGAACACAAACAAGCATTCACAAGCAAAGACCCCAAACATTCATATACAGCAACACATTACAATGAAACTGGACCCACTCCAGACTTCTCAGCTGGCAAACCTCTCTCCTACCACAATAAAATTAACCACTGCCTCCTTGCTGAATCTTTCTATATCATCGAGTTTAAGGCCTAGAAGCCTATCACTGGTGGGCAAAATGCCTGTCACTATTGCTAAATCCCCTTAATCTCTTCTCTCCCCACACTCCCACTATGTATCATCATCTCCAGTTGTTGTAAGTGTTTAGTGTCATACTATATGTTTGTGCTGTCTCTGAAGATGGAATACACACAGTATTCCGAAACTGTTAGTTTATTACCATCCTTTTAATCCTGCTAATTCATGTATTTTACAAGTAAGTGTGTTTTGCTTTCATTTTTTAACTCTTTATTTGAAAAATTACACTCATTTTTTTCATCCAAAAGCACTGCTGGATAAATAGTTTAAAACTTCTTATGGTCTCTCTTTATCTAAAGCTTTCTAGCAGGACATCTAAAAAAGAAAAAAGAAATATGAATAAATAAATAAATTGACAATACAATAAAAAGCAAACTCGCACATAAATAAAGGAATCACTGATCTGTTTTTGGAATTTTCGATACCGGGAATCCAGAACAGCTGTTTCAAGGTTCCTATCCTTCATCAGCTGGACTCGCCCAGTATCTTACAGTCAGTGATCCCAAGAAACATATAAAAAAAAAAAAAAAAAAAAACTCAACATGAAAATAGCCCTTCATATTAAAAACAACAATTAAAAAGTTAAGAATAAAAAAGGGCAGACATTTAATACCCGCTAGACATCGCTTAGCTTAGGATGGATTAAATTACAAAAAAGAATACATTCAACAAGTTTAACGTGCGAAAATAATAATGACAATACAATAATGTTGTTGTTCAATGAATTTCATGATGAAATTTTTCGAGCAACAGTAGATGCTTGCATCACAGAAAACGGTGCTCAGTTTGAACATCTCGTTTAATAGAACAGATATCACGTAACCCCGACCCCTGTTACTGTTACTTGTCTGTGCCTTACACACTACAGTACTGTTACACAAATAAACCAAGAATGTTTACACTGAAACTGTAAACGAATCAATTTATTATCAACAACTGTTAAAATTACGCTGCAATAAACACAGCTCAAGTCTCCAGCAACCTAACAAATGCTATTTGTTTTTTATGATATTTTCAAAATTATTTCATAGTCAATGGAGGCATTTTCAGACAAACTATTTACAATAAACGTTTTGTTTGCAACAATTATTTCTTACATTTAAGTCTTATGTTATAAAAACATCTCTCTTCTAATTTATGAAACTTGAGGAAAATTATGTTTTTACTCACCTCTAGGCCAAATTCTGGAATTACGCACTCCTTTACTTTATATTGAAATCTCCTGAACTTCTATTTTTGTCTTGTGGAATGTCTCATAGAAAACCAATGATTTAAAGAAAACACTGAAATAATTTATATCAGCTGTATTTTGTACAGAGGCAAGAGAGAGACTTACATTTCCCGTAAATGGAGCTACAAAAGAAGGAATGCAGAGTGTTTTGACGGAATGGGTACCAGAAAGGAGTCAGCACAGAATGGAACAGAAAGAAAAAATGCACAGCCCCACCGACCACCTCTAAAACCAGATTGCCGCCTTAACAACCGCCTTGGTTAACCAAGGGACAGAGTGAACAACAGCCCTGAAACAATTACTAAGCCAGATGGAGAATGACCACACCACGACAACAACCAACCAGTTGCATATGACCAACAAGCCACGTTGATCATGATTTAAAGATGACCAACCCATCTGCTTCCGCTGCAACCAAACCGGCCACATCCGGCACTACAGTTGGGAACCTTCCTCCCAACCACAGGCACCCTGACCACCCAGCCCCTGCCGTCTCAGTCCCTCCCCATCACCTAACTGGGATTGCCGTAGCCGCTACAAAAGCCCCAATCGCCATGTTCCACAACATAGTCCCCACCCATCCAGCTGCCGATCACTCAGCCCATCATACATCGACCAGGAAAACTAAGAACAGCGGCGTCTGCACAGGCCAACGGAACAGCCGCTATTCCGCATCAGCCAAAAGATAACAAAATTCACATTCACTTCTACAATAGGTCAGCCATAGCCCTTCTCGACATGGGAGCATCAGTCAGCATTATAACAGAAGCTTTCTGCCGATCTCTACGGAAAACTATGACCCCTGTACGACCTCACACCTCACGACGGCAAATGCGCAGCCTCTCCATATTATAGGCATCCAACTGCCCATATAGGAAAAGGGAAATCAGCACTTCTGTTTCATTTCCTCGTTGTACAATGTCATCCTGGGATGGGACTTCCTATGTCATCATGGTGCCCGCGTTGACTGTGTAGCCACAACAGTAACCCTTGCAGATATGGGAGACAACCAGCATGCCTACCTCGCCAATGCTGCAAACATTATCACAATATCACTAACATTACTGCTGCAGAGACCACCGCTACCCCACCAGGTTCCACCGCCATCGTCCCACCCTCCAACATTACAGGGCCATCATTACTCCAGCCAATACCCAACATACCCACCCGCACTTACCTGACTTTCCTGGTCGCAGTCCTCCAAGCACAGAGCCGAATCGCAATGATCGCGAGCCCATCCAACTGCATACGATATCAGCCCACACCCCATCAGCTACCCTGCAGCCCCGTGGTTTAATGGACGAACATTTCCGTCAAACGGTTAACCCTAATCTTCTACAGCGGGAAGCATGCACTCTGCTCCACCTACTGCAACAGTATCATCGGTTATTTGATAAACCTGCATTCGACGCCACATCAAAGCACCCCGCCGCCCATCACATTGATATGGGTGACAGCCATCCCCTGCGCCAAAAGTCTTACCGGGTCTTTCCTAAGGAGCGTACGGCCATTGAAGAGGAAACCTGCAACCTGCTGAGTAAAGATGTGATACAACCGTCACAAAGCCCATGGAGCTCACCCGTCGTTCTCATCCGAAAAAAAGATGGATCCTGGTGCTTCTGCATCGGACTACTGCCACCTCAACACAATAACAGAAAGGGATGTTTACCCTTAACTGAGAATTGATGATTCTCTGGATACCCTGGATGGCTCCATCTTCTTTTCCTCTGTCGACCTGAAAACCGGGTACTGGTAAGTACCCATTACTTCTGAAGACCGAGAGAAAAGGGCCTTCTTGATGCCAGACAGCCTGTATGAATTTCATGTGATATCGTACGGTCTTTGCAATGCTTCAGCCACATTTGAGCGCCTGATGGACAACCTTCTTCACGGCCTCAGATGGTCAATCTGTCTGTGTTACCTGGACGACATTGTCATCATAGGTTGCACGTTCAATGAACATCAGCAACGCCTCACCGCTGTCTTTGAGTGCCTCTCTGCCACCGAGATCCGCCTGAACTAAATGCTCCTTTGCTACCCAAACCATCAGGATACTAGGACACATAGTGACACCAGAAGGCATCCAACTCGACACCGACAAGACAGACGCCGTCCACAACTTCGCACTTTTCATGGCCTTTGCTCATACTATTGCCGGTTTATCTCAAACTTTGCACGCATCACCCGTCCACTCACCACAATGATCAACAAGCCGACGACTTCCTCTGGACAGACAAGGACGCTTTTGACACCCTCAAAACTTGCCTTACAATGGCACCAGTGCATGGTCACTTCCAGGAGGATGCACACACTGAAATCCATAGCGACGCCAGTGCTTACACCATTGGGGCAGTCCTTGTTCAGAGGATCCAAGGAAGCCAGCAGAAAGTGATCGCCTTTGCAAGTCGTACCCTCTCCAAAGCCAAGAGGAACTACACCACAACTCATTGAACCTCACTGTAGTTTGGGCCACACACAAGTTCCGATCTTATTACGGCCGCCCACTCACTGTGATATTCTATCACCACATCCTCTGCTGGCTCACCAGCCTTAAGGACCCCAGTGGAAGGCTGGCACGATGGGCTCTTCAACTACAGGAGCACAACATCATCGTTGTCTACAAGACGGGCCGCAAACACCTCGATGAGGATTGTTTATCACGCCTCCTGCCAGACAAAACCACCCACAAGACTGCCGCAATCAACGTGATGATGGAACAATTGGACATGACCACCGAATAAAGATTCGAATCTCCGCAAAATCGAAGCCCGAACGTCCACACAACAGCACAAAAAGGGCTACATACTGATAGATGGCGTGCTCTTCAAAGAGAGCTTTGACCCCACATCCCAGCAGTGGCTACTAGTCATCCCGCAGCATCTATGCAGCCACACTGCTGAGTCTTGCCATGAGGACCTCACCTGTGGCCCCTCGGTCTCGCCAAAACCTACAGCAGGATCCAGCAGAACTACTACTGGCACGGACAGTATAAGACAACCTGCTGTTGTGTTTTACGTTGCGATGGCTGCCAGCACAGGAAATGCCATCACTCAGGCACTGCTGAACGCAACAGCCACTGAAGTCACCAGCTTCTTCGTGCGAAATATTGTCTTGCGCTACGGACCTCTGGCATCCATTGTCAGCGACCATGGCACATAGTTCCTCAGAGTTCATGCAGGAAGTTTTTTGCATCTGCCGGACACTCCACCATAGCAAATCGCCCTACACGCCGCAGACGAATAGGAAGACGGAGAAGCTTAACCACTCCATCACCGATATGCTGTCCATGATGTTGACAAACATCATTCTAATTAGGATCAAATCCTTCCATTTGTCACGTATGCATTGAACACCGCTGTCAACGAGGCCACATCCTTCACACCCTTCTTTCTTGTCCACAGTCGCCACCCTCTACACTGGGTACTCTGCTAGCCCAGGCCCCGGAAATCTCCAAGGACTATGAAGCTGCCCTGAAATGTTGCTCAGATTATGTCAAAGCTATAGCCCGCCAGTTCATGGTAGACGCCCATAGGCAGACCAACACCGGTATGATCAGCATCGCCGTGAGGTCACATACAACCTCGGTAGGCCTTGACGAGAAATTACTATATCGTTGGCGAGGCCACTACACCATCGTCAGCTTCCTGTACCCTGTAACCTACGAGCTCTCCCGACTGCAACCTACAACTCGCTCCCAGACAACAGAGGTAGCCCACGTTACCAGGATGAAGCGCTACCTCCAGCCAGATGATGCACCTGCCCTGTCGAACAAAGAATACAAACCACTGCCGCCGGTAATACCTTGACTGCCATCATCAATCGAGAACCACAGGACAACGGTAGAATCATATGACAAAGCCATTTTCACCTTTGTATAGCTGGACCACACCCTCGACTGGACCAACAGCACAGATTGCACCCCCTCCCCTGCACCACTCAAAGAGGAACGTATCTCGTCCCCGACGTTACCTGGATGCGTGAGTCGACGAGGACGTCGACCCTTGAAGTGGGAGCTATGAAGCAAAGTTGAAAACCTTCCCTTCAGATTGGTCAGTTAAACTTCACTGTGATTGGCTGACCTGGGAGGACAAGACTTCACGAGATTGGCTCCTTCTCCCAATGACGGACCGAAGAAGTCTCTCTGACCTTGCGTGACCATCGTTGGGAATCCAGCCTTCGGGCCTTTTATTGTTTTGACCTGTTTTTGGTATCCACCAACCTTGTATATATACTTGCAAATAAAATGTAAATAAATGTGTATATTATGCCGAAACACCGACCATAGTCTCCACTATTTTCGACCACACATTAATATATCGGGTGATTTATAAAGTATTAGTGGTTTTCACCGCCCCATATCTTTTAAACTACTGCTCATAAAAATCTGAAACTTTTTATATAAAATCGTCAAACATATAAGAGTTATATTTTCATGTTATTATTTATTCATTATTATTGAAATTCATTTTATTTGCGTTCAAACACCCCCAATATATCGTATATTTAAATAACTGTTGTGATGTTGTTTAAACTCTAAAAGTCTGGATCCAATATTCAAATGATCCAGAAATCTAATTAGGAAAATTTAATCTAAACACTTTTGTCATTAATTCTTTTGTATAATATAAAAAAAAAAAAATTATTTTTTTGAAAATGAATTCTGACAAGTGACTTCTTTGGGAGACATCGAATAATTTTTTTGGATAATAATTTCAATATATTGGAGGTGTTTGAACGCAAATAAAGCGAATTCAATAATAATGAATAAATAATAACATGAAAATATAACTCTTATATGTTTGACGATTTTATATAAAAAGTATCAGATTTTTATTAGTAGTAGTTTAAAAGCTATGGGGCAGTGAAAACCACCAGTACTTTCCAATACTTTATGAATCACCAGGTATAAAACTCTTAATGTCAGATTAGGTCAGCATTTTGATGCTACATTCTTATTCTTCATTTCCCTCAAGCAGAAAAGGTTCTGGCTAATCGAATGCAGGCATTTGATTGACTTTTCCTGCCAAGAAACATTTTCACAATTTCAATTTTCTTAGATATCATCAGCATTTTAAGAAATTATCCTCACGTACTGCTTTATCTTGTTGTCATGGAGTAGGAAAAAAAAAAAAAAAAGATGATCATCTGGAGGCTCACCAATTTGTATGATTAAGCGGCAGACTATAATGTAGTATCAATTGAATAGTAGCAATCTGGATTTCCATACAGAAGATTCTACTATGCAGCAAATATGGTTTTACAGTATTGTTTCCCAAATCCAGCAGTATTCCGACACAGAACCGACTTGTCTATTGTTAGATTCAGTAAGGTTGTATTAACAATTCTTCTATGATAGATCTCAATAGGTAGCTAGTGTCACTGTTTATTTTTCTCAAGAATTCTTGTGTCTAATAAATGGATGGAGATTAACTTTGGATATATGGTTAATCTGGAAGTTAAGACAACTTTCTCTTTTTATAATCATTTGAAGACTTCAAGAACTTTAAAAAATAAGGGAAAATACAACTTAGACAACACAAAATGAGCTTTGTAATTATATTTATGTCTAGTAAAAATTTAAACTTAGCATGGGAAACTCTTTGGATATTAGGAAAATCATTTTTCTTTACCTGGTTTCTTCATCCTGTGGGCTAAGCATTATTAATCTATTCAGTTTCAAGATAGATTCACCTAACTGCTAAAATTACTGGGGATTTAGACAAACATCACGAATAATACAATTCAACTTCTTTATTACCACATACTTCTCCATATTTGCTATATTTCGGTGTCCTAATAGGTCCAACTGAGAATAACAGTTTTTACTTGGGAAAGAAGAAAGGAGATTTCTTTTCTCATTATGTAATGCTTGAGAAAATCAAAGATAAAAATTTTCTTCAAGATTTTTAGAAGATTTGGACAATTTATTCTGTTTATTTCTTCAATTGATTTGGACAATTTAAAACAATTTGGGCATTTTATCTTGTAATAATGCTTCGTGAGCCATGTGTGGCACGGAGCATATCACGTTTTTGTTTGTTTGTTATTTTAGAATTGCAAATTCGTTATTATTTTTTGAATTGCAAATTCTTGATTGCTTTTAGTTGGGAAAGAAGAAAGGAGGTTTCTTTTCTCTTTATATAATGCTTAATGGTGGATTAAGACTCCGAAATACAGCAAGTATGGAGAAGTATGTGATAATAAAGAAGTTTAATAAACAACACATTGCTTTTTTTTTTTAGCTAATTTTATTTTTTATACTTTATTGAATAATATTTATTACTATTATTTTTTGTGAATGTATTTGTAAAATAGTCTCTGTTTGTTTTTTGCTTTTTATATAAATTCCAATTGCATTTGTTTTCAATTTGTTCATTTTGAATATTAATATGGAATTGAATCTCCTTGACACTTGAACTTTTAGGATTACATTTTTATATTTAGTTTAACCCTATTTGACATTTCATGAAGTTAATCTATTCAAATTTTTATCAGGCATTTCATTTAACTTGGGAAAAAGCTTGCTTTGTCATCAAGAAAAGAAATGAATTTGAAAAGAGAACCCCTAAGTTCATCAGCAAATCAAGAGATATAAAATGGGTCCTTAATTAATTTTTGACTGGCGGGGAAAAAAAAATGTTTGAAATTATGAACATAACTGTTGATTAAAATTTCTACTGATTTTTTTTTTTTCAATAATAAGAACCACAGTGCTATGATTTTAATTGGTCATCTCTTCCAAGATTTAAAGTGAAAATGAGGTTCTGTCTATTAACACAATATTGACAGAAAATTTACAAATTAGCTACATTGAATATAAAATGGCCAGATATTTTCTCCTAAAGAGGACTTCAGAGATGACAAGCTCTTTACTGTCGATCTGCTGTCCCAACAAAACACTACAATGAAATTTTATGCTTTTACAACTTTCCTACTATTCAACTTTCAACTATTGGATGTGTAAAGAGTGGTCATCATTTTTTCAATTCACACTTTAGTCATTTCAGTTTTATTTTGGTTTCAGTTGGAAATTTCATTATCTTTAAAATTTCTTCATTTTTGAATAAAATCATTATAAATCATATATAATACTGTTCACTTAATAGTATGTTGTTCTGTATAATAAACATTGCCATCTTTTGTAAAAGCTAAAATGAGAGAAAAAAAAAATCAATGTAAAGATGCAATTTATTTGAATTACAGTCAATTACAAATTGGATGACATTTCATTTTCCTACATTTTATTAGTATCATTTAAGATAGAACTAGTAGTTTTATTTTTCAAATAGTTTATCACAATTTATTCATTTACACATAATAAAAGGGGGAAAAAAATCAAACATTAGTGATTCATTTTTTCTTCTGCTCGTGCTTTCATTCTATTAATGAAAGCTTGTCCCTTACTTTTTCGGAAAGTTTCAAAAGGATCATTCAAATTTATTCCAATTCCTTTATATAGATCTTGTTTATCTCTTACTTCCCCTGCATGAATGGGATTCTGAATTCCTTGCTCTGATGCTCCCAGACCTTGTCCACTCCAGCCTATAAGACATAAATCAAACTTTAAAGCAATGTACTAAAGTAGTTCTTACATAATTTATTCAGAATGCCATGCAAATAAAGCAGCCTACGATATTAATTCTAATAGGACGTATGTTTGAATGCCATTTTTAATTGATATTTTTCACTGAGAGGCAAGAAGGTCATTTATTTGTTTGGTACAAAAATATCTTTGGCTAAGCTGCACCAAGAAAGGTAAAAGTAAAGCACTAGAAACAGGACAATTCTAAGCAAATAGAACAAAAATTATAAATATAAAAAAGAAGGTTCAGTAATCATTAAGATAGGGTTTGCGTGGAGCTATTTGGATAGCTGTTGTTGCAGTCTACCTCCAGTCCATAAAAATGTGGAAACTGCAACAGCCATTGTGGGTGGGTTTTTTTTTAAGTCACATCAGCAGTGTTTTTATTTCCCATGCTTTTCTCAGTCTCTTTCACTGAGGCAGCAATATTTTTGTTGAGAGAACAAACAGAAAGAGATACTTTTTTGATCAGTCCCCCAAAAAGAAAAGAAACATTTTTAAGAAGTAGTACCGAAGGGTAATTAACAATTTAATTTCATAACATCTTCTAAATAATGAACTAAAATTTCCCTGCATCTTTCCGATGAAGCCAATTTGAATTTCTACTGAAAAATTTCAATAAAGATCATAAATGAAATGATTCTTTTAATTCTTCCCCAGCCTCCAAATATAAAGAATCCATTAAAACTCCAGATGCAATAGAAATTACGTTTGTTTTTTTTTTTCTTTGAAAATGTGGTTCTCTTTATGTAACTTTCAAATATAAATGATATTCAATAATTTTATAGGAAGGGAATGATAACTTTAATTGGAAACATTACATTATTTTAAATTACCTATGAAATTTAGTCACACATTAAAAACAAATACCATACAATCAAGAAATATTTTTTAGAATCTTTATTATCAGTTCTTTTTAATTATGTATTTTTTTCTTATCTTTTATAGTATTCTAATTTTGTGATTCAATTTTTCAGATTGTTTGTTGATGTTCATATATGCAGAATGTGAAAGACTGTAAATATACCAAAGCAGATACATCCTCAACAGTATTGGCCATAGTTTGGCCTTGTGTATTTCCAGTGTGCAGATGGTGTATTAGGTGAAGTTGTAATTCGTAGGTCTGTGAGTGTATCTATCAAATATTGGGAGAATATACACATTGATTAGCAGGATTCTTTGGGAACTGAGGAAATGGATATTAAATATTGCAAAGATTAAGTTTATTAATAAAGATTAAATGTCTCTGCATATAACCTTTTAACAGGCAAAGTGCAAAAAACACTTAGACATTAATGGAGGATCTGATGATAGGTAGGCTCAATCAGAAGGCTTGATGTGCACTGATGAAATAAAGAAAGAAAATAAAATAGGATGAAACTCAATGGTTTCCGAACACTATGCATGTTCCATCTTCGGGGGACGGCACGAATATATAGGACGACACAAGACAAAACATGTGGTGATAATACAGGAAGGACTCACAGTAATGACGGGCATTTTGCTTGCTGGTTACCAGATTATGATGTAGGATTCAGCAAGGAGATGGTGGGATATTTTGTTGTGATAGGTGAAGGGTTTGGCATTTGTGAAATTGGGTGTGTGTTCTGTTTATTTGAAATGTATTACTGTGTATGATCTTATGGAGTCTTAGGCTTTGAAACCTTTTTTAAGTTCACTGATGCCTGCTTGTCCCACATAGCCTGAGAACATTGTGTGCAAGAGATCCAGTATACAATGTTGGAAGGATCTTTTTGTGTTGTGTTATATGAAATGTGTATGTTTGGGGATTTGAAGGAAGGGCAAGGAATTGATAAAATGTTCAAGAGGTGTGTAGAGGAAAAGGGTATATTTGATGGCGGGTTTGGGTTGGATGGGTATTCACAATTATTATTGTAGGAGATTACGATGATTGTTCAGTAGGTGGGAGGGGTCGTTGTGTGGAGCATATGATTAATACTTTGCATATAAGAAAATCTATGGAGATGACTTTATACGAGTAAGATCTGCTAGAGTTGTAATTTTTTAATCTGTTAGTGCATGCGGATTTTAAGAGCTAACTAACTAATTCTCGCTCACCATGTTGAATTATAATTGAAATAATTTAACACAACTCAACTTCATGGAAATAGGTATTCTTTTTTATTATTCTTTTTCATGTGGTGCTCTCTTGCTCCCAACTAGCCAAATAAATAAAAAAGCTTTAACAAAACATTATTTCATTACAAATGCTACAACTAGACAAAACGACAACTTGTTGTTACACTCCACAACAACAAAAACAAAAATAAAACTAGCATTAATTAGCTTAATAAAAATATAATTAATGTTCATTATGAATCCTTTCTAAATCTTCAATTTCTAGTGCTTAGATTAATTACACTGGTCTTCTGATGTTTTTCCGATCTGATGTGGTCAAGATCAGTGATCTTACCACACCATCACATCCTTTTAACAGTTCTTTTTCATGATGTAGTTTCCACTGGTGCTTGGCAGTCTTCGTTCATGATTACTGTCCAACCTATAACTCCACTGAATTCTTCTCGTGGGCTAATCGTAGGAGCAGAAGATATTCCTTTCTTCATTGAGTCCAAAATAGTTGAATTGCTTCTAATCACACCTTCCACCTTTTTCCTGCCTCAAACTTTCCACTCAATTCTTCTACTGGCTTCCTTGGAGTCAGAATTGCCATCAGTCTCCTTCCAATCAACAGGTGCATGGATGTAAACATTTCTTGGTTGTCTCTCAACATCACTTAACTGTCACAAGTTCAGTAGGTTCTCTATTTCTGTCAGAATGGTTCTTAGCTCATCAAAGCTCAGTATTGCTCATCCGCAAGATGTTCTTAATTTCTCCTTAACTGACAGCATCATTCTCTCCCATATGCTGCCCTGCCAAGGCACCCCATCTATGATAAATCTCCATTTTATTCATTTGTCTGCAAGTTTGTTGTATCTTCATGTCACTATTGAGCCTATACCACAGATGTAGACCTCTTGAAGGTTTTTGCATTATCAGACCATATCTCAGAGCAAACTACTCGCATTGACAAAACCTTTCTCACTGCCATAAGAAAATCATCAGCTGATAAGAATGACACTGATTTGAGGTATGTAGCTCGTGTAACAACACATGTCATTAGCAGACTGTAGACCTTTTTACTTGTCGCCTTCTTGTTTAACAGACCAACAGAGTCTATGCCAATTATTTCAAAAGATTCAGCTTCAATAACTCTGTTTGCTGGTAGAGATGTTTCTACAAGGTCAATTGGTTTTCTCTTGTTTGGTTTCCACTGGAAACATACCTTTAAAACATTTTTCACTTGGTTACATCCATTGACAACCCAGTAGCTTTTTCTTAACTCCGCCAAGGTTTCTCTGACTCCACCATGCATGGTTTTACGATGTGCATCTTCAATCAGCAGTCTAGTGATTCCTCCATTTTTCTCGATGAATATTGGGTGCTTAGTTCTCTACTCGATGGAATTGAATTGCAGCCTTCCTCCCAATCTAATTAACTTATTCTGTGTCATCATCAGGTCCACCTTAGCTAAAATTGCCATTGAATGTTTTCTCCATTTATTACTTTTCGTACTCCTCCTAATATACTATTCTCTCTTCTTCACACAGTATGGTGTGTTCTGCATGTTCAGTATCTTCATCTTAAAACTCTTCCTTTCCCTTTCTTTTGAAGCGTAACTTGATAAAGAATTTTATCATCTATGCTGCCAACTCTGTTGCAACTGCTGTAATTTATCGATTCCCAGAAATTGCCTCTAACCTTGTTAAAGTTTACTGACAAAATAATTTTCTTACCTCAAACAGCACCTCTTCTGATTCCACCTCTTCCGGTTTTTCTTCTGTCAATTTTTCTTTTTTCATCAAACCCATTTTGGACTTTTCCAGCAGTCCTCATCTTGAATAAGATAGCTTGTTTCCATCCCTCTCATCAATTTGTCGGCTGGATTTCCCTAAGTCCCGATGTGTTTCCACTCAGCCTTCCTTTAGTTTCTGTATTTCCTCTGTGGGATACAAATGGTTTCCACATATTTACTTCTCTCTTGATCCTGCACAACACCATCATTGACTTGGTCTACATCAGTAGTGCCCAACCTTTCGTAATCTGGGGGCCAAAATTGACTTTGCTGTGAATCTCGCGGGTCACAACCAAAAAATTAAAAACGAAATCTCCTATTCAACAACCAAAAAAAAAAAAAAAGGAA
>JAFIDM010009631.1:3493144-3504531 GCA_023159025.1 Thereuonema tuberculata
CTCCAAGTTCAACAACCAAAAAAAAAAAAAAACCGGAATAAAACAGCGGGCCACATGTAACACCTTCGCGGGCTGGATATGGCCCGCGGGCCATAGGTTGGGCACCACTGGTCTACATGGTTACCTTCAATTCTTCTCCAAATGCTGCCTTAATTGTATTAATTAACTGGGCACCAATAACAGCTCCCATGAGTTCTAATCATGGAATGCTTAGTATTTTTATCAAAGCAATTCTGCATTTACCCGTCATGAGGTGATTGCCACTCTTTATTCCATCTTCAATTTTCCCAAGCGCATACACTACAGCTCCATATGCTCTTTTGCTAGCATCACAGAAGGCATTTAGTTCTATGGTACTTCTTGTTGTCTTCACAATACACCTTGGAATCTTCACTTCTGTTAACTTTTCTAATTCATTCAACCATTGATTCCAAACTACTTCTTGTATTTGGCATCAAAGGTTCGTCCCACCTAACTTCATCTTTCCATAGATCTTAAACAACTTCTTAACCCATTAAGGACCAAGCATTAAATAATAATAATTTTTAAACAGAAATCATTTATTTATTCTAGTAATACATCAAAAAAGATCAGAAAATAATAAAAAAAAAATATGAAAATTGAGAAACCACTTGAGCTACAATAAACTGCTGCATTTACTTGGGTATTACAATGCATCTTATTTATTGTGGGAGTGAAATGCAGGAAAACAGTTGTATGAAGGTGGACATTGATGTATGAAGTTATAAATCGTTTTATTCTTGCACAGCCTGCATCATCTTCTTGCTTTTCTTTCATTATCTTATTGTACTTCTAAGGACAAAGAATGCATTGAAGATATACCGTAATTCAATGTTTCTCTTTCTTGATTCATGACAACATCTTCAATTTCAACTTCATTTTGAGTTTCATTACCTTCAGATTTCATCAGGATAACCAAGTAAGATCAAAATTTAAGGTGCGACTTCCTCTTATTGTTTGCAATCCTGTATACTTTCCATGAATTGACAATAACACTGTCAATCAAGTTCATGAAAAGATGTCCCCGCCATTTCTTGCCCCATACCCTGATTCTGTAATTAGCAACACTATTGTTATGTAAATCAACTCCTCCCGTATCTTGATTATATTCAGAAATCACTCGGGCTGTGGTACAAAAATAGTTTTCGTTTAACAGTCGCTAAAATGGTTGTATAGAGTCAATGTTGATAGCAATTGTCACAAGAGACTTGTCATTCCACTTTACCATCGTGACTTCTGCTTCATCTTCATAGGCAAAATCAAATGTGCTCCTGTCTTTCTTCTTCATAGTACAAGTGGGCTTCAAAAGGCATTTTGCAGTGTGATTTTCACGAATGGTTTTAGTTACAGAAAATCCTTTAAGCTTCAATGTATGAAAAAGTTTATATGATGAAAGAAGTTGTCAAAAGCTGTATGATATTGAGCTGAGTTTTGAACAACTAAAAGCAGATCTGCAACTAATTGCTCCCTAAAATTGAATTCGGAGCTTTTCTTTTCTGCCCTTTTGCCACCACAAGGAATAAATCTATACAGGAGCCATTTGAACTGCACAAGCACCCAGTGCCAAATCACACTGGTTTTCCTTTGATGAACATCTTGCAGGAATTTCTTCCAAAATAAGGCACCATTTCTTCATCAATGGAGAGGTTGTTTGAAAAAATGCCAAATTGAAGATTTATTTTTGATTAATGACATCAATTTTGAGAATTTATCATTTTTTGCCAGTTTGCTATTATCAGATAAATGCAAATTTTGTTTGATTGATGTGAACTTATTATGCTTCATACATTTTCTAACAAGTGGTAGATTTGTCGTACGTTGAAACTCGCTTATGCCACATTGAAAAGTATATGGCTAGTAAATGCAACATTATGGTAAATTGCATAAAGGGAAGTTCTTAATATTTTTTTCAAAATGAAACAATATTATGGTTATGAGAACTCTATTGAAGATTGTCATGCATAAATCATTAATATAATGAGTTCAGATAAATTAAGATAACTGTTCAAACCAGAAAAGTGAAAAATTCCTAAACTTTCTAAGAATATTGATGTTGTAATGATGACAATTAATAAAGAAATGTACTAAAAAGCTCTTCCTTGTAATGTCTATTAAGTATTGCAGCACTTAAAAAAGAATTGTGAGCAGCCATTTGACAAAAAAAAATACTAACTGAAATGTTGTATTTACACAACTTTGGGCCTTAATGGGTTAATCATTACTATACTTAGAGAAACCCCAATGGGTCATAAACTCGTGACATGGTCTTCAATACCACTCTCTTTGTTGCTGAAGACAAATTGATTTACTGCTCCAACTTCTGCTTGCAATGTATCTTCTATTTGATTCCATTTCAGCCCAAGCACCAGAATGTGATTGTTTTAAATGCCTTTCCATCATTCGTACATGCTTTGATCTTCTCTTATCTTCTAAATAGCTTATCAGTTGATCCCAGCTAGTTGCCCATTTTCTTAAATTGAATCCGGCCTTTTTCATCACTAGCTTCATTGTACAACTTGACACTTTGTTTTTCTTTTGCTAAGGACTCTACCAGATCATCGACATACATACCATTTTCTAACAAGTTTACTGTCTCTTCATACTTCAACCGCATTAAATCAAAATGATGTTTCAGTGTTGCTGCCAACAGGTATGGTCCACAGTTGAGCCAAAACAACACCCTTTTCATAAGGTACTCTCAAGGCACTAAGAGTTCTCCTACTTCCCACTCTTCACTCAGCCAAAAGAACCTGGTTGCTCCTCTGTCTTTTTCTACTATTTCAATTTGTAAGATGGTCTTTTCTACATCAGCCACGATTGCTATTTGATGTCTTCTGAAATGAAGCAAAATGTCTAGTATGTTTGGGTTTAAATGTGGGCCTGCACACAGGCACTCATTTAATGATGGATTGCAGATGAGGCATCAAAAACCACTCTCATATTTTGATGATGTCGTGGCCATTCCTTATCAGTCTGGTAAGATATATAATACTTTACAATGATGGCTTCGTTTCCCTGGCTTCTCTATGTGATGTACTCTCTTTAATAGTCCATCATTACTGCATGATATCGTTTAAGCTTCTCTGGGTTCTTGCTCTTCTTACAGCTATGTAGAATCTCCTCAAGGTAAAGACTGTTGTTGTCTAATTCTTCTTTTTGCTATTTCCATGATAACCTTACAACATATCAGCTTCCCACTTTTCATGTTGTTTGTTTGAATAGCTGTAAGATTTATTCTTCTTCTAGCTTGTCTCTGTTCTTTTTCTTTGTAATTCCAAAACTTTCAATATCTCAGAACTTGTGGATTTCTTGTAGTTCTTTGGATTCTACAGTGACGTATCTCAGCTACAACCTCTTCAGAGGGAGCCATTACTGTCCATCCAAATAATGATTCAACCGTAGCAAGGTTCTCTGACCATGTGACCCATAAGAACAGATATTGCAAGATCGGCTCCAATTAGTATGGCCATCTGAGGTAATTATCCAACCTGAAATTCTTCTTGATCTGCTCATTTGATTCTCTTTCCATCAAGTTTAACAACTGAACTTCCACGATGTTGTATGCCTCTCATCATCATGGTTTTCACCTAATTTACTTACTGCAAGCATTTCTCTAGTGATTTTTCATGCCCCAATTTTTCTTGATAAACATCTGCTAACGAAGCTGGACTGGTTATCTTCATCTATTTATAACTCTGCTTTCTTTACTGTGATTTCCAATGACCGTTATCTTTGCTGACTTAAGAAGTACCACTCCCTTTTCCTTCTGATTACTGACGTAATTAATGCTGACTGGAGTTTTCTTATTTCTTCAGATTTTGCAGTGTTTTCGTTCATTCTAGGCTGCTGTTGATTCTTACTGGATAATTTTCTTTCTATGAAAAAACAGCCGTGTGTGATGGGCACCTTCCCAGGACGGCATTTCATGCGATCTTTTGGCACTCCCTCGCCAAATGCAACTGTAGCACTTTCTTCGTTCTGCCAACCTCACTTACCTTTCTTTAACTGTCTTAATTGTATAGTTCTGTACATTGTGATTGGCAGCACCTCAAATATAACATCCTTTTGTTTAAGTAGCTTTTTTCTGATGACTGCAGACTTGATTGTTGACAGTCCATTGTTATAGCTTAAAAATCTTAATAAATACTAAAAACGAATTTAAATTTGGATTAGTGATTGTTTTATAGAAGGCAATCTCTGAATGTCGGACGTTAAAGATTTTGACAAAAAAGAAATTTCCCGTTTCAACATAGGCTTAAATTAAGAATTGTAGCACCCTCTGAAGCTACGAAATTTGCACAACTAAATAAAACAATAGACAGCCCACTAAGCCTAATTTTGATCAATAAACAATGCAAAAAGTATAGTATAAGATTGTTTTGGACGTTACAATTTGACATACACAAAACTCAATTCAAGTCGGATTTTGAAAGGAAGATGTGCATTTTCGCAGTCGGTCAGATATCTCCCTTTGGTGGGAATTGTTGGAGCTACCTTAAGACTTGGTTTTACAATTTATTCCACATCAAAAACGCTTCTAGAAGTGAAGCTATACTAATTCAATTACAGTGTTGTTTGCTCAGTTAACATTGCGGCTGTCAAATTTAAGCACTTTTTGCTAGTTTTATAGTTAAAATTAGTCACATAAACCATTTTAATGGTTTTTATTGCTTTTCTTGTTTATTTGAACATTTTAAGACTAGGTAATACATGGTTTGTTTTTGTGTAGGTTGTAATAATGAAACTTGAGCCTTTTAAAAAACCCAGTGTCTAAACTTCACAGAATATGGCAATGGCACATTAATTTCACTGCAGTGATCTCCATAAAGGAGCTTATCATTGTATTAATGATCTGTTTAGTCTGCCCAAACCTATTTGTCAACTTCTTCACTACTGCAATATAATGCTCATTGCTAACTGGTGTAGCCTCAATACTAGTGGCTGGGCTGCACCTCTCCTACTAATGTCTTAAAATACAAAAACTTCTCTACATTGGTCATAATGGAATTATTGCGCACTTTCGACTTAAACAACCCTCAAAAGGTCAGCCACATCATAATATCACCTGTGAATTTCGGTATCTTCAGTTCTGGTAATGGTGCATGCCTACCCTTGAGTTATGTACAGCCAACTGCTGTGTCTGACTTGGAGTAACTGTTGATTGCAACCTCTGCCCCACTGTCTGTGAAACCCCAATGTGACTTAATGAGTGACTATCTTTGCACTAGCTTTCTTTTCTTCTAATTTGTCAATCTTGTTTTCCATGCTATGATCTTGTCTTCTAATTCCTTTGCTAACTCCTCTTCATCATCCTTTACTTCTTTCACAATTTTCTCATTATACTCATCTAACCTTATGGCGTTTGACTTAAGCTGGTTCAATACTTCTTTGTTTTGCTAAGGTTGAACTACTTACAGCCTGATCCACTTCTTTTTCCATTTTTGTAATTGCTCCTCGTATTACACCTCTTGTTCAAATGTTGGTCGCCATCTTGAAATTTTCCTTGTTGAAATTTCATTAGCAGTAAATTCAAGTTTTGGAATTCAGTTCTATTACTATTTGCTTCTTATTTCATGCGAAATGGCCACTCTTCCCTGGTTTCACATCATACTATAAGCTTCTAACTAATTCTCGCTCACCATGTTGAATTATAATTGAAATAATTTAACAGAACTCAACTTGAAAGATAATAGGTATTCTTTTTTTTGTGGTGCTCTCTTGCCCCCAACTATTCAAATAAATAAAAAAATAGCTTTAACAAAAAATTATTTCTCTAAAAATGCTACAGCTAAGCAAAACTACAACTTGTTGTTACAAATGGTATTGTTTTGATATGTGATGGATACATCCAGATAGTGTGTTTGTTGGATGGATTTTCGAGCTGGTTTTTCGAGATGGTGGTCCTTGGAATAGAGTTGTTTTTTTTTGTATGTGTGTTATGTGTGGTTCTTTGATGATATATCTGCCATACAATGCAATATAGGGATGATGAATGGTAAACATTTGTTTTTCTGTATAGTGGAGTGTTTGTCAAATTGGCAAAATAATGTATCATCGTCAAGGAAATCATAAAATGCCTAATTTATGGTATGGTAGGTGAGGGATGTCAATAGTGAAATGGCTTATAGGGAGTAGAAATCTTCAGTTTCAATTTTGATGAATCTAATGTGGTGGAGGAATTGTGTTGTGTTTCTGTAAATGTAATAAATTTTGTAGGCATGTAGAATGGTGAAAAGGGTATTGGAAATGGGTGAGTTTCTAATGTTTATTGATAGGTCACTTTTAGAATGTTTTCAGTTATGAAAATATCCTATTACCAGGTTTAATAGTCAGCTTTTTCTAAGTCAAAGAAACAGAAATATGGTTTTCTTTATAGACAAAAGCAGTGATAGTATCCTCCAAACATATCAGATGATCTACGATGGATCGAAGTTGATGAATGCCACAGTGTGTAAATGCAAGGATCTTATTATAATTCAGACATCAGATCGGATTGTAATTCATGATATATTCCAATATTTTCCAGTGACAGCTTGTGAGTGCAATAGGATGGTAACTGTTAGGTCATTGCTATCTTTCCTGGATTTAGTGAAAATTATAATACAAGTCACTAATCCAGAACACTGGGACCAGTAGGGTGCCGGATTAGTGATTTTGTTGGATCACTGAAGGTTAAGTCAGAATATACTTTTAACCCAACAGTTAACTGCCTCATCCTATCTTTCAAATATCCCTTAAATCAGTACAAGTTGGTTAATAAAGAAAAAAGAAACATTAAATGAAAATCAAGTGAAATTTTAATGAAGCACAGTTAAAATAAATGGCACAGATAATTGTATTGACCTACACAAGAACTGTTGCTGCTTCCAAAGTGAAGAAGCATTTCCTTTATTCATTGGAACCATAACTGTGGCTAAAAATGAGCATGTTCAAACAATAAATTGGAATGGCTTGCCAACAAGTGACACCAACCATGTTTATGCAGCAAGTAGCAGCAGATTGGCGAGGCGACCCTGAAAATTTAAAATTACGCTAGCCGAAATTAGTGTCGGATTAGTGATGGTCAACCTGTAACTGCTTTGTGCTTGGTCTCTGGAAATAAGTGTTCTAACCAAATCTCATTGAAAACTAACAGAACTACTGTTCAATATAGCATGGATAAGGATCATAGCATTTCACACTGCATTGCATCAGAATCACAGCAGTTTTTTTTTGCAAATTTTCAAGTCAAACAATAATTCCTCCAACAAAAAGGGGATATATCTCTATTAGAGGAAGTAAACATAAAGGTGTAGCTTCAACATGTTGCCTAATCTACTGAAAATCTGGTGATAAAGTAGCTGAAGTGGAGTTGCAAGTAAAAGCTCTACCAAGTGCATCAACTTAGTCGTCGATGTAAATAATTCCATGCTATATCCCCATGCTACATTCCTTAAATGAGCTGCTGTGAAGAAAAGGAACCATGCATCTTATCTCAAAGAGTTTTTGAGAAAATACAATTCTTTAAGGAGTGATGAACGAGTGCCAAGATTCTTTTTGTGCAGTTCAGCCTTGTTACTGAGCTAAAGCTTTTTTGAAAAAAGAAGATTCAATGGTATAGGATAATGGTGAAAGCTATTCCCTGCCTTTTTCTGTGTTGTGTGTACAAAAGTGAAAGTAGAATTCCACCATAGCTTTGGGTGCAATGGGAAACAACAACAACAAGACAACTGAGGAATTGTAACTGCATGTGCATTAGTTAGAATTATATTATTGATGTTCTGAATAATATTGTAAGATCAATTGATTCCAACTGAGATCTGTCATTAAAATGTGTCCAATCTGCCAGTTCAAACTTCTCTTGTGGGGGCCAAGTAGAAATAGTAGAGGATTGAGTGAGTTCCTTAAGAATGATAGGAAAATTACCACAGCTTCCAGAACTTCCAGGAAAATAATGGGAACATCAATGCAGAGACAAGTTTCAGGTCATTTGCAAAGAAAGATATTGGTGAGTGTGTGTGTGTGTGTGAACGAGAATCAAAACTACAAAGACAGTGACAAACTTGATCTTCAATAATGACATCTAGGGTGCCACTTGTAGTAGAGCCCCAGACTGAGCAGTGAGCATTAAACTCTCCAAGGACCAAAAAAAGGGGGTTGTAGTTGGTCAACTAGGTTTTCAATGTCAGTGCATGAACTATCATATAAAGTGGAACATGTAAGTTACTGACGGTCAGTAATTGTCCAGCTGATAATCGAGTGCAAGTACTGAGTAGAACAGGAGATGCTTCAACATCATGATTGATGAGGAGACAAACTCCTCTCCTATAATAATGTTATAATGTTTGCTGAGCATTCAGTATCCACTTAAGTTGATAGAATCAGTTCCCATTATGAATGTTCCCTGGAGGCAAAGACAGATAGGCAAGTAGGTGTGATGAAGGTTCTTCACATCGTGCAAATTAGAAAGTAGTGCTCTGGAACTGCAATACATAAAACTCATTAAAAGGCTAAAAATGAATATTAGTGAAAATAGTGTGGAGGTGGTGATACTGGCCCGAAGGTAAGAGATATCTTCCATATTATCCTTATAAAATTGCCTCTGATGGCTATGAGAAGGTGATGTGAATATAATTGTGAAAAAGGTTTTAGTTGAGGTACTGAAGGCCTCTTCTGTGAAAAGTTTAGTCCAACTTGAGTACCAGCTATATCCGAAGACAGCTGGACCACTGTGAAATTGTGGAACAATTAATAATGGAACTTGTGTAGAAGGAATGGCAAGGGTTTTAATGACAGCAGAGAATGACTTGTGGATTGTGTGACATTGGCACAAGTTAGAAAACATCTGCTTTGATCGAATAACAGATGTGAAGGTCTTACTGGCTGACTGTGCTACAATCCTCTTCCTGGACTTGGGATAAAAAAGAAAGTATTTCGCTCGGAATGTTCTCCTCCTCCTTCTAGCGAGGACATGCCTATAAGCTTGCACAATGATTGCCAAAGAAATTAGTGCACTTAATAGATAAACTGCAAGGATCAGCATCACGGGAATGCTCTCCACACTTGAGACAGCTGGCCTTCCCTCTGCAAGCTGCTGCTTCATGGCTATATTGCTGAAACTTAAAAACAACTCAATGGGCTTGGAATATTGAGGGAACAATTCAGATAGCCAGGTTTAATAGATCTTGGTAGTATGGACGAGTCGAAAGTCAGTATTATTGTTCATGTTGGAATCTCCTTATTGTCTCAATGAATAAGTTCAAGTTCATTGCAGTCACACCCTGAGGCTTAAAATCCTCAAGCAGTTCTTCATTATAGTACTCGCTCCATTTATGCGAATTCACTTTAACATGGTTGAAATTGAACAAAATATTTGAGAATATGGAATAGATCCCTATTTTTAAACAGCTTTCAATGACTCCATTTATACAGTTTTCATTTGCGTTATTCCATTTGCTGTTTTGGCATAAATGAACTAATTACTCGCATAAATAGAGGGATTACTGTACTTACACCATCTAAATCCTGCTCTGCAATGACACCTCTTAAAGAATTCAGGATCCTATGCTGTGTTGCAGATACAGAAATATTATCCAATGTTGTCATCTTTAGTATCTGCTCAGCAACTTGTGATGATAATAACTCAAGCAATAAATCAACGATCTGAGCTTTTAAAAGAGAGACAAGGTTGACAAAGGTTTATCAGCTCATGAATGTAAAATAATAAACACAGTTATAGTGATTTGTTTAACATTGGCTAGAATAGGTAGCTGATTGATGGTGTGGGAATACCAATATAGAAAAATCTTCAAGACCCACATGAAAGGAAAAACATTTAAATCTGTGCTCCCCCCACTATAGAGTCCAACAAGGGGATAGTATGACTGCGAAAAAAACTTCAAGGTTACACCAGGGATACACAAAAAGTACACCTAATGTCACGTTGCAGAATTAGCAACAAGACACTAGTGAAATGTTGGTCACTAAGGAATATATTTGTTTTAATTATTCTTATTATAATTATATACCTGGGTTTTCTTGGTGATTGGGAAGGTATTCTTTTATTATATCTCATCGTCAAATATTATTTTAAGGATTGAAGTAAATTTAGAAATCAATTTGTGAGAGAGAACAAACTGCGAAAAACAAATCTGTTCTTACTGTACTGAGTGATCATGTGTTTCGCTTTCTCGTGGGAAAAGTGTAAGTAAGTGGAATACACTCTGGCGAGAAAGTGCGGATCAGGTGGTGGAATTATAGCGCACCCATTGGCTAATTAAAAAGTGAAACTTATGCTTTTGGCACGAAAGCAAAAAGATCTTCTGATGAGAACGGGTAAGAAGACAGTTAGTGAAAAGAGAGCTTTGAGTGCGGATGCCTGTCTGGACGAGTCCCATCGGGACGGCATGAGAAGGCGGGTAGCAGTAGCAGACAGAAGCAAGAAGGTAGCAGTTGTGTGTGGACCTTAGCCCGTCTCATCCATTGGGGCACGGCCAGAGAGATGAAAACACTCAGCCGCTGAGGGTAGGCGTAAATTATCCTGAGGTCCGAAAGCCATGGCCGGGAGAAAAGACAATCGACCCAAGGATCAAGTAGGAAGATGCAATGGGAAGAGAGACAATGCTGAGACGAAGTTATTTGTCAGTAGAAAAACTTTTGTATACTGTAAAAGAACTTCTCGGCAAGAAACAACAGAAGGCTATGTCAAGTGTGTTTTACGACGTTCTCTTCAGTGTTTAATGGACATACGAGTGATAAGATATTGCCCTTGTGTGTGTTCACGAAATCTGATCTGACAATCTAAAGACCAAGTTCTGGCCTGAAACATAGAACACAAAACGTTCGAAAACTATTCTCACACCGGTGAAAAGCCAAACATTCTTGAACTAAATTATTTTTGATGTTTTATGACATCTCAGTGAACATTTAAATATAAAGAACATTTGAATTATGGTCATGTAATCGCCGTAATCACTTGAACTATCTTAATTCTAAAGTTATTTGTATTTACTGGCACTGTATTCAGGTAGAAGATAGTCATTAATATGTTTCTAAGAGTTGATGTTTGATTAATACAATATATATATATATAATATTGTGAGTAAGTGAGTGAGTGAGTGAGAGAGAGAGAGAGAGAGAGAGAGAGAGAGAGAGAGAGACTCAAAACAGGGCTTTTCGAGTTTCACTGAGCAAAGATCAATCATTTGCAATTTAGAACGTATAGAATATAAGAATAAAATTAAACTTATATTACTAAACATAAATAGCCGGACAGTGATATGACATTTGAATTGAGTAATTTAAACTCAATATTTAGGATTTTGCTCTTTTTTAATGTTTTTTATTTTTTAATTTTTATTTTCATTTAAAATTTATAATTTAGTTAA
>JAFIDM010009631.1:3514531-3536169 GCA_023159025.1 Thereuonema tuberculata
GTTAACGGCTGTTAGCCGACCCTCTTATATCCTTATCCTTATCCTTACCATCCCAAGTCCACCATGGAAGGGATGACTCTTCCCCGCAAGGAGGGAGGCCAAGGACTCATCAACCTCATCATCCTAAACAAAAAACAGGTACACATACTTATGGAACATTTCCACCAAAGAGCACAACACTCCTCACTCCTTTTAGCCATTGTCAAGGCTAACACACACCTCACGCCCCTGTACCTCGAAAACACTTATCCAACAGTCGCTACCCGCGACACCCACACTCAGAAGCTGCGTGAATCATGGGCTCCATGGCAGACATCGCCACAAACTCAGCCAGCCTCATGTCGACATGGAAGCGTCGAACAGATGGCTGATGAGTGGTAAGCTGTTTGGGAAGACCGAAGGGTTCATGATCACGATACAGGACCAAGTCATCCCCACACACAACTACAAGATACACATTCTACACGACGCAAACACACATGACGTCAGATGCAGGAAATGCCACACTACGCATGAGCTGATCGACCACATAATATCAGGGTGTCCCCTTCTCTCCCAAACAGATTACCTCCACCGAGACAATCAGGTAGCTTCGATCGTTCATCAACAGCTAGCAGACAAACACTCGCTTATTAAATCACGGTCCTGTACTACAAGTACACACCACAAAGCGAATTACAGTCACCCTCACATAAGCTGTACTGGGACCGCCCCATTCACACAGACAAAACTATGTATCATAACAGACCTGACATCACACTTGTTGATAAGGTCAACAAACAGACCTATCTCATTGATATTGCAGTACAGATGGCTGATGAGTGCAAGAACATCAGCGAGAACATGCAGAAACCTCACGCAGACAAGTTCAGTAAATACACCGGCCTAGCACATGAGCTCTAGAAGCAGTGGCGGCAAGACCGAGTATGTGTTGTATCCATCATCCTGTCCGCCACTGTTCTGGTGCCTCACACATTGCACCACCGCCTCAGCACACTAGGACTTCACAAAAACACTTATGCACAACTCCAGAAGGCTGTGGTACTCAACACAACAGGCATAGTTAGGAAATTTATTGACACAACCACACATCCCTAATCATTCTTGCACACGTCTTTACACTTGGCTTTGGTCCTTGACCCCCCATATTGTCTTTGCTGGGGAAACACAAGGTTAGAAACTTTTACATAATAATAATAATATAAAATGTCACTGTAAATTCATAAATTATGGTAAAAATGAATTTGAACCTTCTAATATCATTTCAGATTTTTTTTACTATTTCTAAACTACTGATAAACAAAAACAATACTTTGCCTGGCCAATTATTTACAAATATTCTCTTGTACCCCACCCCCAAAAAAAAGTTATCAAAGCATGCACATATTACACAATGGCTGTTTGAAAATGTTTTCGAACATTTTTCAAACTTTAGGGGCAAAAAAAAGTTATGAATAAATTTAAAGTCATAGGTATATATGTTTTTTTTTTTTTTCAATTTAAATACTTTGCAATTAAAATAATAAAATCTTTTTTTTTGCAATCATTAGAAAAACATTGATAGCACTTAACACTCCGTCGGGCGCAATATGGCTTGGAACATGGTCGCGCGCATTGAGCCTGGGAGGCACACCTTGAGGTAAGAAGCTTTGCTACATATCTAAACGTTTTTTCTTAAAAAAAAACAAAAAAAACAATTGTTAACTCTTCCTAGTAAACATCCAAACATTATAAAAATACCTAAGGAGCAATAAAACAGTTTTATATAGTCTTCAAAGGAAACATACATTTATTTACCAAAAATTAGCAAAGTGAGTAAAATATTTTTGCAAAGCTGTATTTGACTATTAAAAATTAAATTGAAGTAAAACAAGAACATAATATGTGTAAACAATCGGTAAGTCATCTGATGCATCAACAGATATCTGTCTTTTGACTTCTCTTTGATAGCATGGAGGACACGTGAAATCGTCATGTGACGCAGGTAGCAGTATGGCTTTTTACATTCATACTTACTCAATCTTCTCTGACGAGTCTCTAAACTGCATGTATCACATCTGCGTCGTTTTTGAGGTATCTGGGGGCTGATCATCATTTGTTTCTTGTTGTTCATGGGAAGCGAATCTCTTCAATTTGTGTTGGAGGTGTGTTGGCATCCCGATTGACTTCAGACTTCGTTGAGCAAGGCGATCAAGCACAAGTTCGCTAGTGAGTTATTTTATGAACAGTCTTCTTTTCAGATCTGCGAACCCATTACTCACATATATGATCTGAGAATTGATTGAACCAATGTTTAACATTGTAAAAAAAGATTACCATGGGCCACCGTTTTACATTCCGAGACACGTCTGTATATTTTGCATCCCGTTCTCTTGAAAATGATCCTTTGATGGTATTTATATACTGATTAGTTTACTGCACGACATCATTTAGAATATCATCTGAAAACAAGCAATCCCAGCATTCGACAGGAGTTTTTGCTGACTTCGCTGCACCAATAATTCCAGGTAATTGCATTACCTTTTTCCTCCTTCGAACCCTGCTGTGCCGAGGAGTCTTATACCACTTGGTGGCTTTATCTTTCCCCAAATAAAAGTCACTATTTTCTTCAATTTCATCATCGTCATCGCTACCCTCTTGTTCGGTATCTGATCCCTCTTCATGCGTCTACACTATCTTCTGAAGCAATATCGCTTTCGTCACCATAATCGGCATCTCTGAGTTCCTCATGGTCTTCATCACACGCTTCCAATAAACGATGAATTTTCGCAAGATCTTGAGGGTTAGTCAAATCGTATGTTTTTTATGACATTGTGATGCCTAAATGAAACAAATGTTTATAATCTTGTTATGAAAATGTAATGTTAAATTTGGAATGGATGACTACTGGAGCTAAAGGAACTTGATTTATATATTATATTACTTACCAATATTCGATAGACACAATACACACCATAAACAGCAGGAAAGTGAAACGGCAACTATCGTTGCTAGGCAACCATATGATTGTGCCCTAGTGGTAAGCTCTTCAATTATGTAGAGACGCCACAAATAAACCATGTTCAACAAAATGTCTTTGTCCCATGATCAGGCACAATGTGCTTGAAAAGCTAGTGCCCAAAAACTGGCTCAATTTTTTAGATAATTAGAAAATGTTTTATAATATGACATTACTAACCACACAATGTGATACAGTATTCAAAATAACTGAGAAAACTTATTTGTCAAACTGCAACGTAATCAGGTGCAATGAGCCTATTAGATCGTTTCGTCTGTCAATCGGACACGACGAAACAAAATCACTAACTAATCTTGCCATTGTTCATGGTACTAGAAATAGGGAAGCTACTCGGATGGAGACGTGGCGTCGACGTTTAGAGGGGGCAGGGCAAACGAAAGAGCTCGAGGTGCGCTTAGCAGATCAGTTGCGCCCGACGGAGTATTAAAGAAATGTAGATCTCATGATATCCACTTATCATGCTGAAACTTGCTGCCTATCCTCTCTCTATGAAATCTCTAATGTCGTTTTTTAGCATAGTTACACACATCCCTGTATATGCTAGTGACTATATGATGTCAACGCCTTCAGCATGTGAATCTGCAGTTTTGTCCTCTGCTGACCACACCTGGGATGTTGTCTCCAAAACCATCTAGATCCAGCAAGATACCTACCATCCTACATATCCACTTGAAAGCAGAACAGCAGAATCTTTGTATCCATGAGTGCAATTTACTTATAAAATCACAAGAAAAGGATTAAGATTCTTGATGATCCAATGCAAGAGTGGCAGACAACAGTTTTTGAGATTATAAAATTACATTTTTAACTTACAAGAATGATGGTGGTGTTGGACTTCTAGATGCTGATCGTTTTCTTGATGGAGGTGGAACCGGCGACATGGATTTCGATCTTGAGCGAGAACGAGATCTTGATCTTGATCTTGATCTTGACTTTGATCTTGATCTTGCACGTAGCTGTCGTGGTAAAGGTGATGATGACTTTGATCTTGATCTTGATCTTGAATGAGATCTGCTTCTGGATTTGGACCTGAACAAAATTAGAAAAGTTTTAAAAAATTATTACAATTTCTTTCATTAAACAATTACAACAAGCTTGCATATCATTGACAGAAAGGAGTTAAACAGCATTGAACGACAACTTTCCATTTAAATCAAATCAACATTCCTCCAAGTTTGCCATGAATTATCAAAACATAAAAATGAAACAAAGATAAAAACCCCATAATATAGAAACAGCACAGGATGAGAACAGGATGACAAGGAGAATTTTTGACTACTTTGATAGGAATGTTAAAACACAGATGACCTGGTTTACTGGTATCAAGGCAGACCTGAGAGAAATGAACATTGGGGAGGAGGAGATTATGAACAGGAACACATTTAGAAAGAAGATCAAGGCCTTTGAGGGCTTCCGGGATAAGACTAGGAAGAAAGGGGGTGTGCAGTGGACAGAGGAGAGGAGGGAGCAACAGAGGGAAAGAATGAAGAGGTATTGGAGGGAGAGAAAAGAAATCCTTACAATGTTGTTTCACGTGGTCCATAGTTGGCCAAAATCGAAAGAAGAAGAAACAACTGCACATTCTATTATTATTAAGAGCATTAGCAACTATTTCATTCTTATTAAAAATGATTATAGAAGCCATTCAGTTCTGGCTAGAGACAAAATTAAGAGTAATATGCTTTAAAAGCACTGACTGGTTAGTTCCAGCTGAGATGCAATAAAAATCCTAAAATAGAAATCTTAGGATGTTAAACAAAAGCTTGATGAACTACAGTTGGATTGCACTCTTTCTTTTATAAATACAAAACAATTTTAAAGAATCATACATGCAAAGACATATAAACTTTCTACACATTTTGTTAATCTTTCAAATAACTTGATGAGCCGTCTTCAATTGGTCTGTAATTAAATAGCAATCAGTAACTGTAATTGCAGCAATTTAAAAACTATAAATAACAACAATAAAGAACAAAAAAGGAGAAAGAGTACGACTGTACTGTCCTTAAATTTCGCGGTATGAAAATCCTCCTTCACACAAGCCGATCATTCGGCCCAGTCATTCGGTCAAACTTCGTAGCTTGCTTATAAAGTGCCCTTTTGACTCCAGTAGGCTCATGTACAGCTCACTGACGATGAAAAACTACTTGTCTGGATCCACAACAGTTCTCTACTTACACGCTCTTACGTGACAGTTCGAGGGTGCTGCTGACACTAGGCATTCGCAATCATTCTCAAATTTTAATCATTTGCATATCATATCCTGCTTTACATTTCCTGCAAATTTCACTTCATTTGCATGTTTCTTTTAGGGTATTACATTTTTCATAAACATGAGTGCATATATAGTTGAACAGTCACTGAGGAAATTGTTAAATTAAAATTAATTAGTTCAAAAAAGTTCACTAATCACAAAAATCTGCACTATCCTCTTTTAAGAAAATGACTACTTGTCTTCAGGAATCCCTATGCCTTGCTACAACAATGTGATGATCTCTTCTCGGTAAGAATTACCCTATTGAAGGTGAGCAGACTTCCTTCTTTGGTAACAATTTTCCTCTGGCTAAGGTAGTCTTCTTTCTTCGGTAAGGCTTTCCTCTGACTGTGAACAATATTTTTTCCACAGCAATGGCTTTTACTTTATCTCCTTAACTTGAGGTCTGGGACTCATCTTAGCTGCCCTCCATCTCTCACTGTCGTCTGCTCCTGCCTGTCAGACTTGTCTATATATATAGGAGAACCTCGACATGCCCAGGAGATTAGGTTAAAAAAGCATGTTGGGGATATTACAAAGGGTAATTTAAGCTATAATACAGCAGCCCATGTTTATCAAACCAGCCATTTAAGTTAGATATAGATAATCCTATCATTTTTTTTAGAGGAATCTAATGATTACGCTCATAAATTTAAGAAGTCATTAAGAATAATAGTCTTGAAGACATAAAAATGATAAACTCTCAATTGAGAGCTCTGCACAATACTTTCATTTTTTTTTTGAATGTGTACACTGTATACACCATATATATTGTATTTAAGATGAACATTACATCAGTGTGATTTTTTTTTTTATTTACTTCGGATGTAAATAATAGGTTGATCACACCTATTGATATTTTGGTTTGATCCATTTAACTATTGGGTGAGTGCAAAAGTTCTACCCGTTTTTATTACCCATAAAGAAGAGCAAATAAATGCAAAATGAACAGTACCTATTATTGTGCATAATCCCCATTGCTATCTAGGACGTCTTGCCATATTTCTGGTAGGAGATGAATCCCACGGCAGTAAAATTCCAGCAGTTTCGAGTCAAAAAAGTCTTGGATGGCAGTTTTGACAGCATCAAAATCATCAAAGATTTTCTGACTGAAGAAATTGTTCAACGCACGAAATAGATGATAGTCAGTTGGTGCCAAGTCAGGAGAATAGGGAGGGTGGGGTAAAACCTCCCAACCAAAGCCCAGTAACTTTTGACGAGTGATGACAGCAGCATGTGGCCTGGCATTATCGTGATGAAGGATAACACCGTTACGATTGATGAGACCTGGCTGCTTTGCTACCAAATTTGAATGCAGCCTGTCTAACTGTAGACAGTAGAAGGCAGCATTGATGGTTTGGTTGAGTGGCAGGACCTCCCAGTGAATTATTCCCTGCCCGTCCCACCACACACTCAATAACACCTTCTTGGGATGAAGTTCAGCTTTCGAAGTCAATGCAGGCAGATCAGAAGGGCGACACACAGTCCTACGACGCTTTACGTTACGATACATAACCCACTTCTCATCTCCTGTCACAATTCGTGTCAAGAATGGGTCATTTTTGTACCGGGAAAGCAAGGAAACACAGGTGGTGATTCGGTCATCCCGTTGATTAGCTGTCAGGTTATGTTGAACCCAACGATCCAACTTTCTCGTAAAACCCAACTTAACCAGCTGTCTCTCGATCGTTGCCCGGTGTACGTTGAAGGTCTCCACTAATTCTTGCACGTTTGGGTTCGGGCTGTTCCTTATAGCTTGGTCAATATCGTCCGTTCCAACGTGTGATGGCCGTCCACACCTAGCCTGATTTTGGCAGCTTCTGTCTCCTTCCCTGAATTTACGAAACCATCGACGACATGTGCTTTCATCTATTGCATCCTCCCCATAAACTTGACAAACATTGCGACATGCTGTGGCTGCCATACTCTTTTTATCTAACTCGTATAACAAACAATGTCTTATATGTTCCATGTAACACCCTCTGCTATTTTTTTTTGAGATGATTAACTTTGTGAGACACGATGCATTTATATGTGAGGCATCCACACGTTTGATTGGCAGACGATTTGCGTCATTACAATGTCATGTGTGAGGGCAATTCCATTGCAAATTTTCATATCCAAAAACGGGTAGAACTTTTGCATTCACCCAATATTACGCTCATCAAGGGACCATGATCTAAAAGCGTAATAAGCGGGACAGTGCTATATCGAGGTTTACTAATTATAGAAAATGTCCAGGGACCGAATAAAAAGAGTGTAAAGAACGGGATAGTGCTATAAGCGGGAGAGCTATATTGAGGTTTTACTTTACTTTTTTAAATAGTATCTACCTATAAAATGAATTTTTTTATATATATAATCTGAATACGGTCATTGATATTATTATTGAAGTAACAATTTACAGCAACTTTAGTTAGGAACTTAGTTTAGACATAAAAAAATTGGATTAAATAAATTGAAAAGGCCATAAAATATATATTTTTAATTTCAAATAAATCTCTTTATTTAATTCATCATTAAAACAATATTAGTTTATTAAATTACACTCAAATTAGAACAAGATTCTATTTACAATAATTTACAAACAACCATAAGTAAACAACAATTTTTAGGATCAGTTATTGCTAAATTTAATTTATGTACTACATTTTTTCAATGAAAAAAAAAAAAAGGTTTAATTTAAAATTAAATTTACAGACTGCTTATTTTTTAGTTACATATTCATAAAATATAATCTTCTAACCAAACAGGCAACAAACAAACAAATAAACAAATAAATAAATAAATAAATAAATAAATAAATAAATAAATAAATAAATAAATAAATAAATAAATGCCAAATGTTTTCAATGGATTTAGGTTTCAAATTCTTTATTTTTCCCTTTGAATTTTCTATGCTGTCAGATTGTAAATCATTTTCATTTTAACTAACAAGTTATTGATCATAATTTTACATGATTTGAGAGCAATGCCTTGCAAGGCTGAATGTCAATCATTGTGAAAGTGCAATAAACAGGGTGTAACCATTTTTTGAAGAGATTTGGACTTAATTATAACTTAAAATCAGGATTAATGAATTCACTTTACAATTTCCTCTTTCTTTCAAGTTTAATACTTTAATTTGTTTGACATAAATGAAATACAGTTAATTGTTTTTAACAGTTATTCCCAAGATTGAAGAGATCTATTTACGTTTTATAAGTGATAGTTGATTTGATTTCCGTAAATCAAACAAATATTACATGCTTTTTTTTTTTTTAACTATCTACACTTGATTTTCGTTAAGTTTTCAAAATATAAATATATATTTAACCTCATATTGTAATTATTTTTTAATCTTTAAAATTAAAGAATTGAAAAAAAAAAAAATAATATTTTTATTTAAAGTGGTTTCTTTAGAAATATATATAGCTTATGATTATTTAAACGCTTTAATTTGGTATTATATGTAGTTATAACTGACCATCAAAAAATACCTACATATTCATTAAATAATTCAGTATTTATTATTACTAAAGAATTTCAAACAGTAATAATAATTTTCATTGTTTAGAATTCCTTATCTTGGTTTATTAAGCGGCATGAACAAACTATTCTAAAACTTTTCAACATATCATATCCTTATGATTTCATTTTTCTCATTGTAAAACAAATTAGGATATCAAACTTAATAATGAAAAATAAGAAAAAACAAAAAACAGTCACTGCTACAAATATGAATTTGTGTTTAAATATCACGTGGCATTCAGGCTGAAATTTAAATTTTTCGCCAATTCATTCATTTACTATTTTATGATTAAAATGGAAATAAAACCATTTACTTAAAAAAACTCACCATATATATCAACATAAATTCGGTCCTGTAAATATCCTAACAAAATAAAAAAAATAGAATGCTGATTGTACAACTTCTCAAACAGCAGCGATGAGGAAACTCAGCACAAAGATGGTCACGCAACTAAAAAATTTCCCCCTCAGACCCTGGCCTGTTGTAGAGGTGGCCTTGGTTTTCCCCTTTTGACATAGGCATCCACTAAGAACCTATTTTTGTAAATTCAACCCAAGGGATGAAAAAGGGAGGTTGAAAGTTTTCAAAATCCAGTTCTATGTCTATTGGAACCATTGAAGATTCAAATTGAAAATGAAGGATTCTTTCTAGAAATGGGTTAAACATTTGTTTGTCAAAAGTTTTTCCCGAAGGGGGTGGAGAAGGACAGAAAGGGGTGGGAAGTCTTACGTCCTCTGATCTTGATGAAATTAATACCTAGGGGTTTTCAGGTTACAAAATATGAATAGGGCAATAATTTACAATGATCACATGATTTTTTACCAACTGGAAAAGGTTTGAAGTGATCTCACAATTCCAATTCTTCCTTCACCACATCGGAACAACTCTTCCTTTTTTAACTGGTATGAAGCATGGTTATTATGCTAGTAATATATTAAACGACAAAATACTATTACTACACAACATTGGTTTATAAATAAAGTATATACTTACTACTTATTTGACACGCATGGTGATGGAAAGTAGAAGACTCATAACTTCATTTTAGGATTACTAACCTTATCATCCATCACTTTCATTCAGTAAAGCTGGCCACAGATCTAGCATTGACTATACTGTATCAGTATTTTCTATCTACTACAAAACACAAAATTTCTTTGGATGAAAATAAAATGGTTTTGCTGCTTTGGAATTTTAAAAATGGCTGTACATAGTGCTAAGAATTTCTTTAATGTACAATTTGATGCTTCTGTACATGACTATCAAATTAACAAATGTCAACATTCAGCAATTTATTTCATGATATGTCTAATGCATCAGCCTATCTTGCATCATTTCATATAATTTCTAGTTGCAATTTTAACTGTCCATACACAAATGCACAATGCCCTGTAGGATCACAAGCTATAATCCTAAAGTACTCAAGTATATTATTAGTTGTAGGAAATACTATGAATCTAGAATGGGAGGAGCAAAATTTCAGAATGCTGCTTCAACCACATGGATATTTTTTGTGCCAAAACAGAAAGTTTTGATGACTTTTTGTTTGATGAACATTCTCATTATATCCAGTGTAAATATTTGGGTTCCTCAGTCAAAGTTTTTAACTGCCTTGTATTTTAAAACAAAATGTGGGATACCTCCTTCGTAGGTTTTTTCTCCTACCATATGTATTGTGATGAAAGATCTCCAACATCTCTAAAATAAAATGTAATAATAACTTACATTTATTCGGATAAAGCAAATTTTCAGGGGAATATCGTTCCCCCTTCCTCAAGCCTATTTTACAAAGAGTTAGTGAAAATTCTGTTGAACAATTAAATTATTACATGTTGTACATATACATTTTGTTAATAATATTACAACTTTCTATTATTAATTAACAATTTCATAAAAAACTTTCTATTTGTTAGTTATTTGCCAATTCTTCTATTGTAACCTTATTATTGCAATTATCACACAGCTTCTCAATAAAAACTTTTGCTATTCTGACAAAATATTCATTCACTTCAAGTCCATCACTCCTATTGATATTTCGTTCTGTGGTGTTTCGAATGTACACGCTTTCAATCATTTTTCGTATTTTTGTTTCTTTCTCCACACATAAAATTTTAATTTCACTATTAACGCAGTGCGTTTTTTTCTTACAATGTTCAGCGAACTCTGACTTATCTATTAATTGATTTTGTATGTAGGTGCCATGTTCTATCATACGTTCCTTTACCGTTCTTTTACTTTCTCCAAGATAGAACAATTTACAATTCAAACATTCTATCTTGTACACTATTCCCATCTCGTGTTTTTTATCACTTCGATTTAGTTTACAACATAAAATATTTTTTATTTTATTTCTGTACTCAAAGCCAATTCTAAAATTGAATCTTTTACAAATTTCTTTTAGTTGCAAGCTGTTTTTGTTCAAGTAAGGGATAAAAAATCGTTTATCATTATATGTTTCTAATTCTTTTATTTTAAAGGAATGGTATTTTCTTATAACTCTATCAATAAATTTCCCTTTGTACCCATTCTTTTTGAGGATTGTTTTCATTTTGTTAATTTCAGCGACAAAATCTTCTTCCTTACTTGTATTCATATCAATTCTTTGTAAGTAATTTTCAATTATATTCTTTTTTATATTGATGTCATGTCCAGATTCATAGTTCATTATGTGTTCACTTTTATATTCCTTGGTATAGTGTTTTAAAATTAATTTGTTTTCATTCTTGATCAAACATATGTCTAAAAATTTCAAACTGTTGTCGACTTCCTTTTCCATTTTAAAATGTATATCCTTATTCATTTTATTGATTTCTGCGAAAAATTTGCTAAATTGTCTTTCAGTCCCAAACCAGATTATCAACACATCGTCAGCATATCTGTAATATTCGAATTTGTACCTAGTATCCTGTAATATTTTGCTCTCAAAATGGTTCATAAAAAATGTTGCACATTGACCCCGAAAGTGGGGATCCCATTGGAAATCCTTTAACTTGGTGATATATCTTGTTTCCATGCTTAAAATATGTGTTTTTTGTAATGATGTCAATAATTTCTATTAATTCTTCATTATCCATTTTTTGTTTTAATAACCACTCCTTATTTTTAAAAGCTAAGTTTTCCATTATTATCATTGTTTCCTCTACCGGTATGTTGGTGTACATGTTTTCTATGTCCATTGAATACATGTAGAACTTTCTTTTATTATTAAATAAATGTCCTAATTTTTGAATTAAGTCTTTGGAGTTTTTCACTATGATTTCTTCTTTTGGAAGTTGAAAATTTCGCACTATTTTATTAACATATCTGGCTAAATTGTGGACTGGAGAGCCATAAGCATTTATTACGGGTCTTATTGGGTTATTGGGTTTGTGGGTTTTTACCCTCCCTTCCATAGTTGGAGTTTTACAGGCCTCTTTCGGTAAAGGAACGTATGATAGAACATGGCACCTACATACAAAATCAATTAATAGATAAGTCAGAGTTCGCTGAACATTGTAAGAAAAAAACGCACTGCGTTAATAGTGAAATTAAAATTTTATGTGTGGAGAAAGAAACAAAAATACGAAAAATGATTGAAAGCGTGTACATTCGAAACACCACAGAACGAAATATCAATAGGAGTGATGGACTTGAAGTGAATGAATATTTTGTCAGAATAGCAAAAGTTTTTATTGAGAAGCTGTGTGATAATTGCAATAATAAGGTTACAATAGAAGAATTGGCAAATAACTAACAAATAGAAAGTTTTTTATGAAATTGTTAATTAATAATAGAAAGTTGTAATATTATTAACAAAATGTATATGTACAACATGTAATAATTTAATTGTTCAACAGAATTTTCACTAACTCTTTGTAAAATAGGCTTGAGGAAGG
Source organism: Thereuonema tuberculata (assembly GCA_023159025.1). NCBI lineage: Eukaryota > Metazoa > Arthropoda > Chilopoda > Scutigeromorpha > Scutigeridae > Thereuonema > Thereuonema tuberculata. The sequence continues at coordinate 3,527,191 of JAFIDM010009631.1, forward strand.
GGGAACGATATTCCCCTGAAAATTTGCTTTATCCGAATAAATGTAAGTTATTATTACATTTTATTTTAGAGATGTTGGAGATCTTTCATCAAAATGTGGGATTTTATTATGCCTCAGGATAATCAGTTTCATTTTTCAATGTGTGCATACAAGTCAATTCATAACAATGGCAGATTAAGTCACACATTTAAAAGTTGTAAAAAAAAAAGAAAAAGCTAAAGAATCCTTTCTAATTTTTTAAAACATTTATTTTTATTGTTTTCAAATGAAAGTAATTACTAATTGCTCTAGAAATATTTATTCAATTGCCAGTATGCTTTCAAATGCTTTTGTAATTACACATTAATTTTATCACAGTACACACTTTCAAGGCCTAAAAATACAAATTGAAAATCAGTACTTTCAAGATATTCAATCATCAATGGAACCCCTGAATCTGAGGTCTCAAGGATTAATAGAAATGATTTATTTGAAAAAAGAAAAAAAAAAAAAAAGTTTGAAGACTCAATCAAAATCTATGGAAGCAACACTAGTATGATGAAAAGGAGGACTTATTCCGATATGTAAAAGAGAAGTAGATGGGGTTAGATTAGAATGACTGGTCTAACAAAGCACAAGCAATGGGTATTTTCAAGATCATAAGCGAAAGGAACAATATACAAAAGCAAGACATACTGCCAACTGGGAACAGAAAATATGTTTGACTGGTTATTAATATTGGCAAAATTGTGGAGTAAAAGGCTATGATTTGCCATTAGATGAATACTTTAACTTCCATGATAAAAATTAAAAAAAAAAAAATTAGTTTAGATAAATATCTGAAAGAAGCATGCAATCCAGATTATAAAGTTATTTATGCCTCAAAACTCTACATTCTTTGTACACTGTTCATTTGACTATATCAGGATATTTGCTTTCTGTGTCTGCCAGTTTTCTTGTTGTAATCTAGCAACTTAAGAAGCATAATTTCGCACTTAGTTTGTTAACATGGAACCCTTTCTGCTTGTGCTGTTTAAGATCTTGAAACAGAATGTGAGTCCTATTCTAATAAACCACATGATGAGAAGTATGATAGTGGAAATAAGCAGCAGACGGATGATCACTTTTATCATTAGTGTGTTATTATTAAGATAATGGGGAATCAATAGAAGGATCTGTTTCTGCAAACCTACTAGGACTGCTGAACATAAGATAAGGTTACTATGTAGGTTAACATTTTACGAATACTAACGATCCAAATTAACGGACTCTCAAGCGTGTGTGATTACATACATGAGGGTCATGGGAGCGATACTGTTCAAGGCAGAAACTTTGAACGTTTGTTGTAGATTGGATAATTCAGATGTGTGTTTGTCATTGCAGTTTTGTCGTTTAGTTGCGTTGTTTATTTGCAGTACGACAGTTGTTTCGAAATGTATGTCGTCATAGAAACAGTTACACCTCCGTGTACAGTATGTTTATGTCAACAAACCACTAACTGTGTATACAGTTTCACATCAGTTGTCTGTTTAATTTGTGGGACACATGCTCTGCTTTGCGAACACCAATAATGTCAAATCCCATTTCCAACCCAATGGATAACACCATAGCACGTGACAGCTGCTCACATGATGCTCAAGTATGTAACCACACGAGTCTGTTTTGACATTTAATTTGGATCGTCAGTATTCGTAAAATGTTTAAAAAAAAAAAAAAAAAAAAATTAGTATGTAGGATTTTTTTCTTTTATGTTCAGCAGTCCTAGTAGGTTTGCAAACCTACCTGAAAACCTGTGATATATGTCGATGCTGATGTTTTTGTATAAAATCCATTCAGAATGTGCCATGTTGTATTTACAACTTAAACATCACCAAAATACGCCAAATACTATGTCTTCAGTCACAACGTTAATATTAGTTTTGGTTACAGCTGTTATTGCTGGGTTTTAAATTACAAACAAAATCAAAAACTTCCCTCAAATATGTTGAATTAAGATTTAATTAAGGGAATAATAAAGGGTTTGTTCAAGCTCAAGAAAGCAGTAATTCATATTTTACAAAATATCTTATTTATTTTCTTTTATTTGTAATTTTATTTTTGCAACATAAATAAATATCAGAATGAAAAAAAAAAAATGACAGATGTCAAAATTAATGCCACCTATTAACAAAACGACATTTTAGAGGCCCTTTCAGGCATAAATCCTGGCTTTGTATGGCAATGACATTCAAAATATACGAGGGGAGATCGAAAAGTAGTGCGCAAATTTTTTTACGGAATATTATTTTGATCCGGACGTTCAAATTATGGAAGAGTTAGTTTGAATCTTGCACTATAGAGAGCAATTGCTCTCAGGTGTCGCCCTGGCGAAATGAGCATGAACTACTGAGTAAAGATGGCGCGTTCAGTAGCATCGTTGACTTGTGAAGAGCAAGCAGCGAGGTGTAGTTCGTTTTTTGTGGGCAAAACGAAAACCCACGAGTGAAATCCACAGAAGAATGTTGGAGGTGTATGCTGCTGATTGTCTGGACCGTAGCAACATCTCCAGGTGGTGCAGGTTCTTCGAAGAGGACCGAGTAAACCTTACTAATTAAATGCGTTCCGGCCGATCAGTGACCATTGCAACACCACCTAATATCATAGGTATTGAGGTGGCAATTCAAAACGATAGGCACATCAATCTGCAGACCTTGACACAACAATTCAATATTTGTTACAGTACAGTGTACGACATTGTGCATGAAAGATTGGGATTTCACAAAGTCAGTGCGTGCTGGGTACCCAAAGATCTGTCAGACGTGTAGAAGGGCCAGAGAATGATGTCATGATTGGACCACTTGGAGCGTTACGCTGAAGAAGGTCATGACTTTCTGGAAGGTGTAGTGACTGGCGATGAATCTTGGGCATACCACTACACATCCGAAACAAAGCAGGCGAGTATGGTATGAAAACATTTCGGGTCTCCGCCACCAAAGAAATTCAGTCACCCAATCAGCGAAAAAAGTTCTGGTGATGGTGTACTCTTGGTGGAGTTTCTTCCAACTGTGACCACTGTGAATGCCATAACCTATGCTAGAACATTGACAAAGTTGCGTCGTGCCCGTTGAGACAAACGCCCTAACAGACGCTGCAAATGTCAGAAATTTTCACAACAATGCTCGTCCCCATGTCGCGGCTTTTGCTCGTGAAAAAATTGAGAAATTTGGCTGAGAGGTGCTCCAACATCCACTCTAAAGTCCAGACCTTGCACCATCTGACTTTCACCTCTTCGGACCACTGAAGAAATTACTAGAAGGCCAACACTTTGGTTTGAATGAAGAAGTGAAATCGGTCATGAGCAGGTGGCCACGATCCCAGGAAACGGAGTTTTATAAACGAGGAATAGTAAAGTTGGTGCCACGATGGGAGAAATGTGTCGAGAGATTTGTTTCATATTTTGAAAAATAAGTAACACCTGTAGTTTGTTTGTGCATTATTTTTTTTCTTACCTATTAAATATTTTCCAAAAAAAAAAAATTGTTGAGCGTTACTTTTCAATCTCCCCTCGTATTTTCACCACCTAAAGCAATTACAGTACAGTAATTTCACATTCCTTCCTTCCAAGGACTAAAATGACATTGCTTAATGATACAACTGTGGCTGCAGCAAGATGAAGTAGAGCAGCAAACCATAAAATAGCTGAAATAACTGCAACAGTGATAATACAAATCCATTACAAAATAATAATAATAAAAAAAAAATATTCTGTAATGTCTTTCTGAAAATAATAAAATTAATACAAAACTTTTTTTTAACCAAAACATTTTGCATTTCAGAACAAATTTCACAGCATTTTATGATAGATATGAAACCTGAAACAGAACATGCATTTCTAAACAGTAACTAAATGTTGGTTGGTTGGTGAGTTTAATGGCGCAAAAGCAACTATGGTTAAGCTGCGCCAAACTAAATGTTGAGTCCCAAAAGCTTTTAAATTATAGAATACACAGAGGATGACACAAAATCCTTTCAGGGACAATGCATTTGACACTACTTGTATAGTGCTGAGGATTACAAGGGAAAGCCAAAAATTAACTTTTAACTGCTGACTAAAATGTAATAATTTTTATTAATAAGTCTGGAAAAAAAACAAAGCTATATAAACTTAAAATAAATGGAATATGAAGAACATGTTGAATATAATAAAAAACATTATTAAAAACTGAGACTATATTAAACCTGAATAGCTTAGAAGTGCTGAAGAACCAGGCCCTTTCTTGCTGTTTGTTTCTGATATGTTTTGAATTTATTTATTTGAGTTATTATGTGTGAGCAAAGGGTCAATATATTTAGGCTTTTATCTTGCTATTCTCAGACACTAAGCTAGAAATGAATTCTGTTTGGTGACATTAAGATCAAATTAATAAGTTCCTAAACATCCCTTTCAGAAATTTTAGATAAAATATGAAGAAGGCATTCATGTAAAAGTTACACATTCATTCAATTTCAAAAATGGACTTCAATCTCAATCCCTTTGCTTGAATGATTCCATCTGGAATTTTTAAAAAAATCATATAAAATGATATTTATTGACAGAGTAAAGGATTCCAAAGCAATGAATAAAGTTATATAACTAGTGTACCGTTTTTCATTGTATTTTCTTCTTGACCGATGTTGTGGCGTTGGGGAGTTTGATCTGGCTCGAACTCTTTCCATTGATATTGATTGAGAGCGGGATCTAGATTGCGGTGAAGGATAGTTTTTCGCTTGCTCCTCTTCTACAGCTTTCTTAGCCATACTTTTAGCTTTAAAAAACTCATACAGCCCTAGCTGCTCCCAGCCATCACTAGAACGAAACAAAGAACCAACTATAACCAAGTAACAACAGATCTTAAATTTCAAATTAAAAACCCCGAGGTATTTTAGTGATCAAAATATTCAATTATATGGTTTTGTAATGACAATTAGGCTTACCACATAATATGAAAAAAACCTTTAACCAAACAATGAAATGCACCATTCTAAAATATTTGAGAAACCTCTTTTAAAATTTAACAGAAACTAATCATTAATCTTCATTTCACAAAAAGGACTGCTTGTTCATTATTCATACAAACAAGAATCTACACATTTCCTCCCCCAAATTATATTATCAAACCGATTTCAAAATGTTTCCTAGATTTTTGGCACTTATTAAATTATTATATCTCCAGCATGGAACTAGAACTTCTTTCAATAAATTCTTTGTAGCTACCCCATGATCACATAACATGACAAGAGACAGTTTTTTAAGGCATGAACAACAAATGGACTTCCCTGGAATAAGTTTTAACGAGAGCCACTTTTCATACATCTCCACAGTTACTGCTCTCAAATTCTTCTTAATTACTTTCTTATGGAATGAAAATGGGTCACAACATGAGTTTCCAAAAAGGTGTTGATATTTTTCTACATACTTTTTGTAATAATGTGTGCAAATACTGTCTATTGCTTCAAGTCCAACTCTTTCTCTCACAAGAGAAAGTTCTGAATCATTTATATCTGATGGTGACTTGACAGTTGACTGTCCATAGGAATGATTTTCACAACTTTCACCAACATAAACACCTATAGAGCACTCCATGATTATCCTGTAGCACTGTATTTTTAAACTATTAAGACCATCAAGCATTTAATAAATTTCATTCATATTTAATGATTTATAGTGGAACTTGCAAAATTTTGTTCTTTTAACTATGTAAGATAATGAAAAACAACTGCAGAAACTTCATACACATCTGCACTCTCCGAAGGCTCACAAGAGACTGACTAGCTGGCTACAACCCTATTGCTCTGGCTTGTCACAACTTGCAAAAACCTGTTGTGCATGTCAATGCATGCCACAACATGCTCATCCTCACTGTACTGCATTGTGACAAGTAAGAAAAAAGAAAAAAATCAAACTTGTCATACAAATTTTAATAAATAACATGTATTTTAAGTTTTTTTATCATTGTAAAAATATTAGATAATATAAAGAAATGAGACCGCTTTAAGCCTTTCATCGTACATTTCCCCATTGCCATTTTTACAGGTAATTGACAACATGTAAAATATATACCAGTGTGAACCATAAAATGAAACTTACAGGTTTTCTTAAGTACTAGGAAGAGTATCCATGGGCAAAATTTCAAATTTTTGGCTGGTCCCCCTTTTGATATATTTGACCTTGAAATTCATACTTTTTAAAAATTGTCCAAGTTTTAGCAAAAAATTGCCAGGAAGCACTTCTAATCCAGGCTTTCTTTTACTATTAAAAGAAGGGTCCCCATTAAAGGGGTTATAGGTCATTAAGAACTAACTGGAACCTATTCTTATGCAAAATAAATAATATACTGAAGCATCTACAATTAATAATATTAACTGAAGTTAACATCAAACAAAACGAAACTCAAATTTATCAATTTTAACAATTTTATATCAAATAGAAGAAATAAAAAGCAAAAAAAGAAGTGGAGGAATAATATAACAATAATCTATCTATTAACACAAATAAAATTATAAACAATCATTTCGAAAATATTTATATCAATATACAGGATGAAACTAAAAATAGCAAAATTAATATTCTTGCAATATACAGACCACCTTCCACAAAGAAAAATTTATTTTAAAAAGAAATCAATAACGTCCTAGAAAACATAACAAATAGAAACAGTACTACCATCATAATAGGTGATATCAATATTGACATATTACAAAAAAATAAAAACCTAACTATGCAAAAATACATAAGTTCTGCTAGCCATGGTTTTAAAAACTGTATATATGGAATCACAAGACAACAAGAAAGTAAATATCACAAGTCAAAATCCTGAATTGATCATATATTCATTAACAACTATGAAACCATCACTAAAGGAATAATTTGTCACTAGTCACTAATTTAGAATAATATTCTAAAAGATGGACCCAATTTAATTAATTTGTATTTAATGACGTATACATTTGACATGAACAATCTACGTACTAATAAAAGGAGGAAGTTTTAAAGTTTTGTTTTCCCACCGCTTGGGTGGTGATAGATAGTTGTGTGAACGGCCACTAGGGTACTCGCGCCAATAGGCAGGCATTTCATGTCACTGTCAGTTGTGAGTAAGATGGCTACCAAGCAGCATTAAGTTTTCTGTGTGTTAGAGTTTGTAAGAAGTGAGTCGGCAGTTACAGTGCAGCGGGCGTTTAGTTGCTGATTCGGCACTGAACCACCAACTAGGAAAAGCATAAGCCGTTGATTTAAGCAATTTCAAGAAACTGGATGTTTCTGCAAAGGAAAAAGCCCACTTACAACTTATGCAGGCTCTCATTAAGAATGACAAAGTAAAGCGTATTGAATTTTGTGTTAATATGCTAGGAATGATGGAGGATGACATGTTTCTACCGCGCTTAATTTTTAGCGATGAAGCAATGTTCTATCTTAGTGGAAAAGTGAATAGACACAATGTTCGCATATGGGATCTGAAAAATCCCCATACAACATTTCAACATGAGAGAGACTCGTCGAAGCTAAACGTGTTCTGTGCCTTATCACAGGACCATTCTTTTTTTAGGAAAGCATTGTAAGTGGAATAACATACCTTGACATGTTGGAACAATGGCTTTTTCCTCAACTTATCAAAGATTCACAAGACTTCATTTTCCAACAGGATGGACCTCTGCCCCATTGCCACCGTGATGTCCGAGGATTTTTAAATCAATCCCTTCCTCAGCGATGGAAATGGACGAATGGGAAATCAAGACCTGGCTCTACACTTCTGGCCACCGAGATCTCCTGATCTCATGCTATGTGACTTTTTCTTGTGGGCTATGTTAAGGAGGCTGTTTACGTCCCACCTCTACCAATAACTCTGGCCGACCTGTAGATCCGTGTCACTGCTGCAGTGAACTCAGTAACACAAGACATGCTTCTTCACATGTGGGACGAGTTTGGCTACTGCTTAGATGTTTGCCGTGCAGCGGAGGGGGGGGGGGACACACATTTATAATCTGTGTTAAAAAACTTTGAAACTTCCTCTTGTTATTAGTATGTAGATTGTTCATGTCCAATTTATACGTCAATAAATACCAAATTAATGAAATTGGGTCCATCTTTTAGAATAACCTTGTATCACCCTACTAAGAGGCAAAAATTGTACGGATCTTTGTAAATTTGTAAGCAGAGACGGAGAAATAACCAATCACAGTGCAGTGTTGGAACATGTCAGGCGTGACGTCACGCCCATGTTTAAACTCTAATATTCGTCCCACTTCACCGCGACGGATCGCGATTACACATTACCAGCGTATTGAGATTTTCTTTCCCACATAAATGAAGTTTACACTGAAAAGCATGAAGTTCATGTGTCAAAATGTATCAGAGTTTGTAAAACCTCGGTTTTTACATAATTTCGGCTGTGTAGCCTGTCACTCACTACTCAACGAAGTAGGGAACACGTGCCATCATTGTTCCCCAGACAGAATTATTGGTATTGGCTGTTGGACATTCGCTATAGTTATTGTTGAAACTGGTAAATCAATTTTTTATTTTCTTTTATTTTAACAAAATTTGGCTTAGTCATTCAAATTATACGTGGGCTGTTGTGGATTTTAAAAAATGAGCTTAGAACATCTGTTTCAATCTTGTGTTTTTCAAAAATTTCAGGGTATTTCAAAAACGTGGCATTTGTTTTACTTCCATTAATATTGCCTCAATTTCGACGAATTGCCCTATTCTTTTAGGGCAGCAGGTGCCATTATGTTTCATAATGAAAAACCGCAGCTCTGGCTACTACGAAAGTGGTAAATCAATTTTTTTTTTATTTTTTTTATTTTAACAATATTATAATATTATTTTAACAAATAAGCCGATGGTCAAATTACATGTGGGATGTTACGGAAGTCATGGCTTGTAAAAAAATTAGCTTAAAACATCTTTTTCAATCTTGTGTTTTTCAAAAATGTGGAATTTGTTTTACTTTCGTGAATATTTCACGGGTCGCAACTAGT
>JAFIDM010009631.1:3541169-3553722 GCA_023159025.1 Thereuonema tuberculata
ACCAAAGACAATACAATTATGGCTTTAAAAAAATTATGGCTGTACCCAGTGGTCTTTTTGTAAAAAAAAAGGTGGTGGAACGTTAAGAAAATTTATTTATTTATTTTTTTTTTTTGCAATTTTATATAATATTCATAATACTATGAATACAGTGCACAAGCAGAACCGTCGTAATAATTTTGTTGCTGTTTGCAGACCTGCTCTGCTCAACAGGGCGATTCTATTTGGACCAAACATCAATTTAAATAAAAATCTGTCGAAAAAAGGTGGTGGAACGCCGTTCCAATGCATTCTATGACAAAAAGAGCACTGGCTATAGCTGCATCTAAAAGTAAAGTGACAATAGGTAGTCATCTGGAATACATTTGCAATTTCCCAGGTTCACTTAATCCTCTGTCAAATGGCAACCAAGTTTCTTTTCCAGGATTTAGATGGGCAAGCTTCAAATTAGCCCTTTCGACATCAATTTTGTCCTGTTAAGCTGATGACAGTAGGAAAGTCTATCCCTTGTGTTGCCTACTCTCAAGTATGATGCTTTAATAATATTTACAGATAAAACAGTTCAAGTAAGTAGATGTGATAAATAACTGTTAGTAAAGAAGAGAGAAAAGCAATTTTTGGCAGATATAGCCAAAACAAATAATAAAAATCTTAACGGTCAATTCAAAGAAAAACAAAACATCTATTTGCAAATGAATAAAAAATATAATTAAAACTACTGAATGTTACTATAATATAAATAGTAACCTCAGCTGCAGGAGCAGAACTTACAAAATTAGCCCACAATGTTTTAAAAAATTCTTTAAATTAATCCAAAAGCTCCTTTACTTAGAATATGTAGAAATGTAAGGAAAAGTATAGTAAAAGACTCCTTGTTCAATTTGCTCAAATTGTATTGTAAAATCAGTGTAAAATAATAAGTAATAATAATAATAATAATAAAAGTAATAAGTAATAATAATAATAATAATAATAATAAAAGTAATAAGTAATAATAATAATAATAAAAGTAATAAGTAATAATAATAAATTAGAAATCATTAATTATGAAACAATGTCTGTCATTAATAACCAAATATTATTCTTTTAACCGAGATTTTATCATGTGGCTTACCCATTTCGTGGTCTTTCGTGTGATGGAGGACTATAAAACATTTCTACAGCAGCTAGTAGACGTTCACTTGGAGGTGCTGGTGGAGGAAGCCTAATGTCATCAGGATCAAGAGGTTTGTAGTCACAATCCTCCAACTGAAATATTTCAATAAGGCCATTGTATATAAATAAGAAATAAGAATTTTTTTGCAGATTCCCTACAACAGTCATGTATGAAAGGCCTCATTTTATGTTTCCTCTATTTATGAAGATTCAAATTAACCATATTTCAGAACAGCAGAAAAAAATCAAGTCATAAAAAAAAAGCATAAATGCATCATGCTGGCAGTGTTTGCAATTGTTTTTGTTTTTTATATTATATGGGATTGAAATTCAATTACAAAACAGTTTTGTTCACATTTTGGTCCACTGTAAGGACTGCTAACAACAGTGAAGTTTTACTAAAGAAGTCAGATGATCCCAGTTAAATCTCAACCAACCCCACACATTATGTTAATGGCAAAATATATCAATATGAGGACCAGACAAAGGCATTATTACTCTAATGATGGCTCTCATAGGACCAAGATAAGTGGGATTTCTATTACAATTTTACTTTTAATTTTTAACTTATGATATTATTTTATTTATAAATACTATTTATGTTAAATAATTAAAAAATAACCTTAATTGAAAAATGGAGCCAGTTTTCATCCTGAAGTAACCAATCTCATTTAAATACATTATAATTTTTAACTGGATTTATGAATGGTTCGCTTTATGAGCAGTGGCCTGGGAACCTAACACCATCATAAAATGAGGCCTTCCTGTCTTGAGCAATAAAGAAAATAAAGATAACTGAAAGTTACAGTTGTAAATCTTCATTTCAAAAACTACTTTTAAATTGGTCATAGTTACCTGAGAAGAAAGGTGGTGGTGGTGATGGTGGGGGGGGGGGGGGTTAGCACTAAAAATCAATTGACAGTTCACTAGCATCATAGATATTGCACATTTGAAAATAATTACACCTTTGCTACAAACAGATTGACTTCCTTTACTATTTTGTGAACCAAAGAGTATTGTCAAAAATAAGGAAGGATGACAGGAACCACGCAACAAACAAAACAATGACAACTTCAACATCAAAAAAACTGTAAGAGTACTCGATATTCCAGTAATGAATGACATAATCAGAAGCATCACAGTACTACATCAATAGAAACTCAACAATCAATGCAACTACTTCTAAGAAAGAAAAGAATGCAGGAAGAAGCTGGAGAACAGTAAATGTTGGTCCTATACAAATTAAAATATTACCAAGAAACAACACAGAATTAAATATCATGAATAAACAGTTGTTACAGGAGTATTTACGGCGTTTATATACATTTTAAAATACACTTGTCAACATGAATTAAATTTTATAATAAAGATGAAGAAAAATCACCACTGTTTAAGTAACATATGTTAGTACATATATCTGAATGTGCTGAAAAAAAAAATAAAAAAAAAAAAAAAAAAATTTCAAGGACTTTGATGGGTTTTTTTCTTTACATTTCTTTAGCAAAATGTAACACAGTAATAAAAATTTGTGTCAGTATTGTACGGAAGTGTTTAAACTAGTCCATAAAATGCAGGAAGAAAATGATTCATTGAAAGTGATCAATATCTACAAAAAGGATCAACAAAATATTAAGTGTTTTAGGTAGGACTAAAAATAGTGTTAGTAACAAAAGCATTTTAGTGGAACAGTGTGAAGACGAATGGAAAGAGGTAAAATATAAACACAAGTATCACTGCTGCAGTCAGTACAGCATACACCTTATCTGACACATCACTTCGCTTTGTCATCAAACACTAGAAACACTGCACCCATACCAGTTCCACCATTGCAAGGGAAAAAGGAAAGTGGAAACATGGTAGGCCTATATTCTAAATTATCACATTACACACAAACAAAATGCAATGTTTTGATTTTAGGTGATAGTCATGCAAGAGGGCGTGGAGTAATAATACAAGACAACTTAAAATGGAACTTCCAAGTGACTGGAATTGTGAAACCAGATCTCATGATATAATTAAAACCAGTGTTGATGAAGATTCAGTGGTACTGTGGTCAGGTACAAATGATATTAGTAAGGACTTATCGAAGGATGGGCTACAAAACATAGAAAAGTTTGAGAATCAAAATTAGAACACAAATTTGATCATTATGATTGCTACTCTTAGACATGATTTACCAACATGGTTTTGTGTAAATAAAGAAACAGATGTATTTAATAGACAATTAAAAAAAAGACTTAAATTTTTTAACCATATTACTGTTGTTGATGTAGATCTACCCAGGGAACATTTTACACTCCACGGACTTCATTTCAATTACTATGGAAACAGGTCCATATGTGAAAAAATTACACAAACAATAGAAGGGAAGTTCAAAAAGAAAAAGCCATCTATAACTCCTCTTCAATATGGTCTGAACTGTGAAACTAATGAGTGAAACAACACAGCAGTATAAGATTGCGATCGTGATGAAAAAAGCGACAACATGATGTCTGGAGGAGAAAAACATGAATCCTGAAGATGGTAGGCAGCAAAAAATTCATGTTTCATCTAGAGTAATTTTCTTCCATTAAAGAAAAAGACGAGTACAGATTTTTTTTTAAGTACATTCTTTGACAAAAAAATTGATGCACCCCGAAAAAATAACCCAATATTAATGAAACTTCACATGCAAAACCGTTTCGATCGAATATGCAAATAATCAAAAATTCGCACCCACTGAATAAATTGCTAGAACTATAATACATTGGAACCGAGCATTGTGATGGTGTATATAAAGAGCAAATCTCGCTTTCAGGAACAAAACTTTCAGTGGACTGTGATTTCATCTATCTTCCCTTGACTGTCAAAATGCCTCGCTGGCAAATTCAGGACCACTGTAATCATATGAAGAAGTTTGAAAGAGAATTACATGAGGCTGGATGGATAAACCGACGAATCGCTCAGCATTTGGGTTGGAGCAATGTGGCATTTAGACGATGCTGGAATGAATGGGTCCTGAACGACCAATTTCAGCAACAAAGAGGTCAACAGACAGCCTAGGACGACGAAAGAACAGGAAGATAGAGGAGCGATTGTTAGGGCAGCTGATACAGCACCAGATTTGTCGCTATCAACCATCCAACGTGTGACCAATACTGAAGTGACCACCTGGACCAAAGTAATCTTAGTTTAGTTAACAACCAAATTTTTACCAATAACAGAACTCCTAGCCCCATCTGTTAGAAAAAAAATATTACTTTTCAGGATCAAATATACTCTAGAATGCACACAGAGGTCAAACATGCTCCCAAAGTATATTCGGGCACAGCACTGAACAGAATAACAGGCAACTTGTAGTTTCTATGCCATGAGAAAGCTCTCCACACTTGTGGCAGGTGATCTTGCCTATACATTCTGACAGTTGAAGTAATGTAAAGGGTTCACAATATAAGATTGAAATGGGCAGTATAAGTACCGTGTTTTCCGGCATATAAGATGACTTTTTAACCCAGGAAAATCTTCTCAAAAGTCGGGGGGTCGTCTTATACGCTGGCTGCTGAAACTTCCGAGCCGGACTGGAGAATCTGTGGTCGCCGCATATGGTGGGGGGAGCTCAAAAATGGCCGCGGCCGCATCCCTGCCGTATGCAGCGACCATATGAAAGCATCAAGGGCGGCGCTGTACAAGTAGAAGGGCGGAAGGTGTGCATTGGAAGAGGGGTAGTCTTATATGCGGATATATCCCAAACACTATATTTTAACTGGAAAAGTTAGGGGTCGTCTTATACGCCGGAAAATATGGTAGCTTTGATAGAAACTGGAAATTTAGGCAAGTGAAATGTGAGAATGTTTATAGGTAGAGATCTCCTTGTTCTCCTGTCAGATCTTAATTCATTTCACACTCTGACACAACAAACATTTTGGTAATATAAGTTATATAATATTTTTAAAAAAACAAAACAAAAAGCAGAACAATTATTAATAGTATCTGAATTTAAATTTACAATAATGAATGTTTAACATCATTCATTATTTAAGAATGAAACTCAAACTAATACGATTGATGTGTGATCAAAAAGAACGGAGTCTACTATCAACTTTCAGTCTACTTGGAGTCTACTTTTCAGCATAATATATATACATTTATTTACACTTTATTTACAAATATATAAACAGAATTGGTGGATACCTAAAAGGTGTCAAAGTAATAAAAAGCCCAAAGGCCGGATTCCCCGCGACGGGTCACACGAGGTTGGAGGTCCCTCTTTAGTCCGCCATTGGGAGAGGGAGCTAATGAAGTCTTGTCCTCTTGGATCAGCCAGTCACAGTGGAGTTTAAACTTACCAATCCAAAAAGGTTTTCGAGTTTGCATCTTAGCTCCCCCTTCAAGGGTTGATGTCCTTGTCGACTCGTGTGTTCAGGTAACGCTGGGGGCAAGATACGTTCCTCTCTGAGCAATACAAGGGAGGGGAGTTCTACGTTGTTGGTCCGGTTGTGCAGGGGCGAAAATGGTATCGTCATATGGTTCCATTGTTCAGTGGTTCTTGATTGGTGGCAGCAGCTGAGGTGTTGCCGGTATAGGAGGTTCGCAATCAGTGTCGGGAAGGGCAGGTGCATTGTCTGGCTGGAGGTAGCGCTTCATCCTGGTAACATGGGCTACCTCCATCAGCTGGGAGCGAGTTGTAGGCTGCATTCAGGAGAGTTCATAGGTTACTGGAGACAAGCGATGAATAATGGTGTGGGGGCCTCACCAGTGGTGTAGCAATTTTTCGGCAAGGCCAACATGCGGGTCTGGCTGAAGACTAGAACAAAGTCCCTGGGTTGTATATGACCTCACAGCGATGCTGGTCGTACCGGTGTTTGATCTCACTTTGGGTGTCTACCACGAACTGGCGGGATATGGTGTTGGCCTCATCCTAGTGGCATCTCAGGGCGGCAGCATAGTCTGTGGAGGTCTCTGGGACCTAGGCTAGCAGAATATCTAATGTATTGTGAGGGTGGGGACCATGGACGAGAAAGAAGGGTGTGAAGGATGTGGCCTCATTGACGGTGATGTTGAACGCGTATCTGACAAACGGGAGGATTTGATCCCAATTAGAATGTTGTTTGTCAACGTACATGGACAGCATATTGTTTTTGGAGTGGTTGAGCTTCTCCATCACCCCATTCGTATATGGTCTGTAGGGTGATGTGAGGAGGTGAAGTGTGTGGCAGATGCTGAGAAATTCCCGAATGACCGCACTGAGGAACTGTGTGCCACAGTTGCTGACAATGGACTCCGGGGTCCTGTAGTGCAAAACAATGTCTCGCATGAAGAAACATGCGACTTTAGTTGCTGTTTCATTTAGCAGTGTGTAATGGCGTAGTGGGAGAAATGGTCAACCGCCACCACAATCAAACGGTAGATAGAGGGAGAGGGCCAAGGATAGAGGTTGATGCCGATGCGGCTGAAGGGTGTTTCCTGTAGTGGGAACAGCTGAAGGAGTCTTACAGGTGGCTGTGTCGGAGATTTCCTGAGCTGGCAGCCATCGCAACATAGAACAGAATGGCAGGTTGTCCTGTACTGTCCTGGACAGCAGTACCTTTGCTGGATCCTGCTGTAAGATTTTGCGAGACCGAGGTGGCCGTGTAAATGCCGTGGGATGCGGGGTCAAAGCTCTCTTTGAAGAGCACACTGTCTAAGAGTGATTAGTCCTTTTTGTGGGGTTATGTGGATGCTCGGACTTCACCAACGATTTTGCAGAGATTCGCATGAGTCACGGGAGGTAGCTATACACGGGAGGAGTGTGTTCGCTCGGTCTCTGTGGCAATGTAATGGGGTGCCATGAATGTGTCGCTGAACTTAGTGACGAAGGAGGCCCAAGTGGAGATGGTGGCTTATTCATTATTGAACCAACGGTGGGCGGTGTCTGTTAGGGCTAAGAGCAGGTACGCCAATTTGTTGTTGTCCTTCCACCCGTTGAAGCAGTCTACAAGTTCGAAGTCCCAGAGCCACGCAAGGGGGTTAGTCGACGCACCGGAGTGGGTTCTCGGTATCGTAGGGCGAGGTAAGTTCTTGTTGGAGGTGTTTGGGCAGTGGCAAAGGCTTGAATCTGGTCATCTAGTGGGCAGTAAGGTTCACAGTTATTGACAGGGTTCGGCATGGTGGGTTAGTGGGTCGGCGGATCTTTGGCACCAATGATGTGTGGTCGAAAAAAGCAAAGTCTACTATCAACTTTTCGGCATAATATATACACATTTATTTACTCTTTATTTACAAATGTATATACAGAATCAGTGGATACCGAAAAGGGGTCAAAGTAATAAAAGGCCTGAAGGCTGGATTCCCAGCAGCAGGTCAAGCGAGGTCAGGAGGTACCTCTTTGGTCCGCCATTGGGAGAGGGGGCCAATTGCGTGAAGCCTGCCCTCTCAGATCAGTCAGTCACAGTGGAATTTAACTGACCAATCTGGAAAGGTTTTCATTTCGCATCATTATTATTATTATTTATAAATTGTTAACATTAAGGAGACCGTAGTTTTAAGAACAAAGGAAGTTTAGTTTATTGTAATTCTATATTAGAAATTCCAGGGGAGGGAGGTAGTTCCCCTATCGGGCATGTCCAAAAGTGGCGGATAGGGGAATGCTCATCAGATATGACGGGTACCGAGGAAATAAAATACCCGGCGCAGACCAAACCTAACCACTGGATAGGGGTATCTTGTATTTGATGTGGCCGACAGCATATATGGCTATTCAGGGTACATGAAAGAACTACTGAGGGCGTGGCTTTAACAGCTTTAACAGCCACATACTGCACTATGGAAGGAATAGGGACCCCACTATAGTATTTTGTCCCGTGTATACTTATGAACTATGTCGACCACTAATGATGTTTTGTCGTGCGATCCCATTGGCATTGTGTATCCAGGAACGCAAGTGTTAAATGGATTACTGGCCACACAAGAGTAGGTAACCAGGCTCTTGGTGGAAAATATATGTCTGGAAGACCTGGAGCTAAAAAGATGATGGCAGAGATGAAGATAGGCACATGGAATGTGCGAGGACTTAAATAAACTGTCAAACTCCAGATAATTGAGAAATGCACCAGACATATAGATGTGATAAGAATATCGGAAACACAATGGAGAGAAAATGGACATTTTATATCAAGTCATGGAAACTTGATCATATCCTCTACAGATTAAAAACAAACCTTCCATGGAGTGGCTTTTATCATTCAAAAAAAGCTACATGATGCAGTTATCGGATATGAGACAGTCAGTGATAGAATAGTTATGCTGAGGATAAGAGGAAAACCTTTGAACCTGAATCTTATTCAGGTCTATGCTCCAACGTCAGCCTCGAAAGAAGAAGAGATAGAAAATTTTTACGGACTTTTAGAAGAAACAATGAAAAAAATCCCAAAACGAGAACTATTATATATCATGGGATATTTTAATGCGAAAGTGGGAGGAGCTCAGAATATAAATCCAGAGGAATCTCGAGTTATAGGGAATTATGGAATAGGAATACGAAATGATAGAGGACAAAAACTCATTGTTTTCTGTGCTGCTAACGGCCTCAGGATAATGAATACATGTTTTCAACATCATATATTACATATCTGTATACATGGCAGTCGCCTATTGGTATTACACGTAATCAAATTGACTATTTTTTGACATCAAACAGATGGATGACATCGAATAGAGATGTCAAAACATAACTGGGATTAGACTGCGGAAGTGATCGTAATGCCTTAGTACTCAAAATCGTTCTAAAAATTCGGAGAATAAAGAAAAGAGAGATTATAGGTAGGAAATGGCATCTTGCAAAGAATACGGAATACAGACAAAGGGTAAGAAATAAAATGAATGATCTTTTAAGACAAAAGATTGAAAATCTTTCATCGGATGAGATCTGGAATCGAATTAAGGCCAGTCTTGAAGAGGCATCCATACATTGCGTGAAACCTGAAATACCACGAAATGAGTGGATCACGGATAAAACATGGCAATTGGTGGAAGAGAGAAGAATTTTGAAGACAGGACACATAATATAAAAACATCGAGGCAAAAATATCAGGAGCTAAATAGATTGGTTCAAGCCAGGATTAGGGAGGATAAAAACTGTTATTTGAACAGTTTGTGCACTGCAATAGATGAACATTCAGACAAGAATCAACCAAGAGAAATGCTTAAGAAAATAAGACAAATATCTAAGAAGTTCACTATACAACATCTTCAAATAAAGGATGATAATGGTCACACTCTCACAACAAAAAATGATATTACAAACCATTGGAGATTATACTGTCAAAGACTGATGGAAACACCAGATTCAGGTAGTGATACTAGTGAGAATACTCAAATTCAAACACAATACTACGAAATTACACACGACGAGATAGTATCAGCACAAAAAAAGCTAAAACATTTCAAATCAGCTGGAAATGATGGAATCGTTATGGAGATGTTTCAAAATATGGGAGATGGCACAACACAGGTAATGCAAATTTTATGTAACAAGATATGGACATTGTTTGAGTGGCCTAAAGTTTGGACAACATCCATATATATTCCTCTTTATAAGGAAGGGGCAAAAGACATTTGTTCTGATTACCGGACGATAGCACTAATACCACACACGAGCAAAATTATGCTACACGTTATTCATGAGAGACTCAAAGCCTATTTACATCCACAAATATCAGAAGAACAGGGTGGATTCATGCCGGGACATGGAACACGTGAACAGATAATGATCATAAGATAGATCATTGAGAAGAATTCATGTCTTATGAATTTAACTCTATAAATTATATGTTTCCTTGATTACAGTAAGGCCTTTGACACTGTCAAATGGAACTTTCTATGGTAAACACTTCGCACTGCAGGAATCCCTGAACACCTAGTTTTTCTGCTTAGTAAGTTATACACTGACAATCATTCTTTCGTAAGAATAGATAATGAGATTTCAGAAGAATTTTATACAGGAAAGGATGTACGACAGGGATGCGCAGTATTGCCATTACTTTTTAACATCTGTGGTGAGAGAATAATGAGAGAGGCATTAGACGGTTATGACCGCAGCATTGGCATAGGAGGTCAGAGAATCTCAAATATACGATTTGCTGACGATACCATACTTTTTGCAAAGACAGAAGCTGATATGATGGAAATCATAGGACGCATTGAGACAACAAGCCTAGAGGCGGGTCTCATACTGAATAGAAGAAAATGTCAATTAATGATTATAGATAAAAACAATAATGCCACCTCTGCTCTCATTAACCCTTAATACCCACATTCAATTTTCAAACGCATGTTGGAGTCTCCGAGGGTACCTTAGCTCCCCCTGCTCTCAGGTACCTTTCGACATTTGGCCCAAGCACGTATAGCGGGGAGGACATGTTTCTTTCGCTGTTCCAAAGGTTAATAACAGTATACGCATGGGTCCCACGGACCCACAACTATAGATAAGTAATTTTTTTTACGAACCAGAAAATGAAAAGAACCTAAAATTAGAAATAAATAAATGAAAGGGATGCTCATTCTGTCCACCCGACAAAAGAGCAAAGACTGTACATTTGTGTGCTAAGTATAAACTACTTATTTGCTTAAATTGTTCAAAAACAAGTATGCAATTCTTATGTGAAATTTTGCTCATTTGGACCAGTGTCAGTTTTTTTTTATAAATAAATATATATTTTTTTGTTTTATGCTGTTAAATGACGTACTTTTAAGTTGAAGAAGAAACTTAAAACTTTAATTTTTTTAGACAGATTTAATATTTTTTTCTTTCTGTTTTTGTTCACATGTTTTCAGATTTATTGAATTACAACTGATATATATGTGAAGACGGTAACTCAAGCAGCAAATCGCCAGATCTGAGCTTCTTGATTGATTTGATTTTTGATGTTACTAGTAGTAAAGCTTTGGAGATTAAAAAAGTGCCAAGGCTGCCAAAGGTTGGTCACTTAAGGAGTGCAAAATGATAAAGATAGGTGTAGTGATTTGGTTTAAAAGGGATTGGCTGTTTTACATTGTGGGAACTGCTTTCCAATGTTGGAAATTTTGAAGAATCCATAAGAAAAGAGAAAAATTCTAAGTCTGTGCTTGCCACCAACAATGGAGCCCAACTAAAGAACATCATGATAGCTTTTCCCAGGACATGGGTTTCCATACATGGCAAACATATGGACCCATCACAATTATCCTATGGAAAAAAGAAGCCTCAATGGGTGGTCCCCTCACCACCTACAGGAATCTTCACAATGGGGGCAATGAACTGCTGAGTACTGGTTTTAGCAATATACAGCCCCTTTAAAACAACAGTTATAACCATCCAGGACATTAAACTTTAGTTGCTTCTTCCTTCACCTTACTCCTCAGACCTCACTTCTACTTATCATTCGGCTATCTGGTTTTCTAAAACAGGGAATAAGAATGAGGAAGATTGTGAAAGATATGAAGGAAGCATTGCACAAACACAAAAACTTTTTAAATGAGGATCTCAATATCATTTAAATGCTGGAAGACTTGCACTGATTGCAATGGAACTGCTGTGTAAAAAAAAAAAAAAAA
The DNA here is from genome assembly GCA_023159025.1 of Thereuonema tuberculata. Classification (NCBI taxonomy): domain Eukaryota; kingdom Metazoa; phylum Arthropoda; class Chilopoda; order Scutigeromorpha; family Scutigeridae; genus Thereuonema; species Thereuonema tuberculata. Next base: position 3,552,873 of record JAFIDM010009631.1, read on the forward strand.
AAAAAAAAAAAAAAAAAAGAATACTAATGACTGTAACAAGGAATTGTTTAAAAGTGTTTAATGTTTTCATTAGATTCATCCTTTTATAGTATGTTTATTTTATAAGGTAAAATGAAGAATGCATTTTTTATAAAGTGCCTAAGTACAGTACATTGTAACTTGTTTTAGGTTCCTAACAAATCTTTTTTCTTTGTGAACTGTTGGTGAAAAGTGATGTCATAAGCAAAGAATACAATTTGGTTGTATATTCAAATGGTTGTAATCAGTTTAAAAATTTCTAAAAAGGTAAAATGTAATTGCATATTCAACATCAGAAATAAAGCTGAAGAAGAGATCATTAAAGTCATTACAAAAGGAAAAGAAAAATATTCATTGGCTGTTAAGGAAAATTTTAAAGAAAAATTTAATTAAAAAGCATTAAAGTGAACAAAATTTCAAAATAAAAAGAAAAGAGAAGTTAAAATAATAAAGTTAACATTTTCCAATTTCTTTTTAGTTAAAAATAAAATTCAAGAAACACACATTTTTGGTTTTGAAAAAATATATTAAAGAAATTTTAAATACTTAACATTCTGGAAGTCACTTTATTCAGACTGATGAAAAGCCTTACATAAGGGCTTGAAAACCGGTTCCCGTAATGTTAAGTATTTAAAAATTTTCTAATACATTTTTTTAAACCAAAAATGAGTTTCTTGAATTTTAGTTTAAAAGGCAATTGTTATATTACAAGGAGACTTAACGTGTGTGTATTAAAATAAAGAAAAAGTGAAAATAAATAAAACGCACTTGCTTACAAAATTGTTGAGGAGAGAATTATAAAAATGGTAATAATCTGACAGTTTCGGAATAC
>JAFIDM010009631.1:3562714-3588379 GCA_023159025.1 Thereuonema tuberculata
TTTTTTTCACGGAAATAGGATTGAGAATTGTTGATGTGTTTCTTTGACTGCATATGTCTTTTAACATCAATCTTTAAATTTCTAAAAGACCTTGGCATTACATCATTTCCTGCAAAGTTTCAACATTTTGGAAATAATTATAAAGTAAACTGATTTCACAATATGAGCATTGAAGCTCATCATCTATTCTTATAAAACATCTTGCTAATTGAGCTAAGTATTAAACTTATTTTAGGGTAATCTCAGATTAGCAAGTGATGACGTCATTTTTGGCAAGACCCGCCCTCCCCATGCGTCATGTTACCGTCATCCAACGACCATACCCCCCCCCTTCCTAATTTTAAATGACGTAATATATGGACGGCCCCTAAGAGGTGATGCTTCTCTTGTTCTACATAATAGTGGCATTGCCGGAGCACTGACTGCTGCATTCGTTCAAAAGTGCCAGGTGTAGTACGGATGGTGTTGCAGGCTTTGACAATTCATTGATGCAGTTCATTGACTGTATCGACAGGAACAAGAGGCTCTTTACATGGCCCCAACAGAAGAAGTCAACCAGATTAAGATCCAGCGATCATAGTTGCCATGGGACGGGACCTCGATTACCAATTCATCTTTCACGAAATGTTTCCATTAGGCATCGTGTGCCACAAGACTGGAGTGCACAGGTGCAAGACCTGACACACATTATTGAATGAAACTGTTTGTTTTCATACCCTCTATCTAACATATTCTTCTGTAACATAAGTTCAGAAACACCCTGTAAAGATATATATATATATATATATACAGGGTGATTCATAAAGTACTGGAATAATAGGCCTATAAAGAACAAACATCGAAATATTTTTCTGTCAAATTCGGTGTAAAAAAAAAGTAAAATAGGGCATGGATTTCCGGATCGAACATGCGATTCTGAGTTGGATGCCTTTTTTTCTGCTCCTATGAAAAAAAATGGTCTAGTTAGCACCCTTCACAAACGGGAGAGCAAGGAAAGGGAAGCGAGATTAGAATAGGCTAAGTTAAATGGAGTATTGACCCCATTGGGTTTATTTCAAACACAAAGGAGCCCCTGGAGGGGGGGGGGGGAAATAAATAAAATCTATTTTCCCAGTACTTTATGAATCACCCTGTATGTATGAATATATATATATATATATATACACACACACACACTCCACTACTGCACAACACGGGAGCTTTTGGCTGCCACGTTTCCGTCCTGACCCGGTTCACTCCTCCTTAGACAACCTGGTGAAGTCAGGCTCCCCTAACCACACCATATTGAATCCATGCTTAGTGCGGACACCCGATCGCCATAGGACATTGTACGACAGGACCCCCATCCTCAAATCATCCCAGACCCTGACTTCCAAGTAGCTGGATTACAGGAGCTCGCGTACATCAGGAAAATAATTGCTAGTTACTTCACTGATCGTATCCTGATGTATAATACCGAAGTCGGACTGAAGACCTACAACATCACTGGCGGTGTTCCACAGGGATCAGTACTTGGTCCTTTGCTTTGGAATATCATGTATGACGCAGTACTCAGGCTGCCAATGCCCGAGGGAGTGAATGTAGTGGGGTTCGCTGACGATGTTGCATTGGTTGTAATCGAGAAACACCTGGAAGTTGTCACCCTAACATCGAATGTGGCTGTTACCAGGATCCGTCAGTGGCTCTCAACGGTTGGATTACAACTAGCAGATCACAAGACAGAGGCGGTTCTTGTGACCAGCAGGAAAGTGAGGGAGATCGTTACCCTCACTGTGGGTGATCATAACATTCTGTCGCAGCCTTCTCTCAGGTATCTGGATGTTCAGATTGATGCAAGGCTTCGGTTCAATGAACATCTTCGAATCGTGAGTGAAAAGTCTGCACGAGTGGTCAACGCCTTGGCTAGGATCATGCCGAACATCGGGGGACCTCGGCAGAGCCGACGAAGACTCCTGTCCAGTGTGGCTATCTCTACCATGCTCTACGCGGCTCAGATCTGGTTCCATGCCACGAAGACTAAATCATATGTATGTCAAATGACTTCGGTTCACCAGAAATGCGCTCTACGGGTCGCTTGTGCATTTCGAACAGTTTCATATGATGCCGTGTGCGTCATAGCAGGGATGCCACCTATCAATCTCTTAGCAAGTGAGAGAAGCGCGATATGCAGTGGTATTCGGGATCGTCGTGACGCTCACCGACCCAAGATCAGGAAGGCCGTGAAAAGCAAGACAACGGAAAGATGGCAGAGACGATGGGATTCATCAACCAGTGGAAGATGGACTCATAATCTTATACCTAATATTGCAACATGGATGGAAAGAAAGCATGGTGAGGTGGATCACTACCTGACTCAGCTATTAAGTGGCCATGGTTGTTTTCTAGCGTACCAGAGGGGCTTCGGAATTGTCGACAGTGCGTCATGTCCGACTTGCCAGTTCTTGGACGAGGATGTGGAGCATGTCTTCTTTGTCTGCCTAGCTTCCATGAAGATAGAAATGAGCTGAAGAAATTCCTTCGACAGCGTGTGACTCCAGAGAACATCGTTGGCTTGATGACTATCTCCCAGGCTAATTGGACGGCAGTGGCTGACTATGCTGCCACTATTATACGGAAACTTCGTATGGCTGAGAAAATCAGACTTGATCAGTTGTGAAATGATATCTGAGTTGGACTTTTAGTCATTCTGCCCTACGCGATGTAGTACCTGACGGTGGTTCCGTGTAGGGTGTTTTGGAAGTCGGACGTAGGGTTTTAGTGAGTAGTAGTCTTTTATGACTGAGTCTCACATTACCAATTCCTTGGTATGCGTAAATGCATTTCCCCCTTCCTTAAAAAAAAAAAAAACAACACACACACACTCCAATGAAATTGCATCTTTTAGATTTGAGACTTCATATTTTTGAGGGCAAGCTATTGCTGGGAGGAAGTTTTTAAAAATATGCTATTTCTTCAGCACCGAACATCCTCAGGTGTAGATGACAGCTCTAATATTTTTTATTTCCCGCCTACATCTTCTAACAAAAAGCACATCAGCGCTTTTTCTTGCTAGTGAGAACTTTGTAAGAAATTTTATAGTGTTCATAGTATTTAAGCAAGCAACCTTATCTGATCTTTGAAATTTTCAACTCTTACTTAGTCTGTTTTTTAATATTGCTCTCAATTTTCTTTTCCGACGAATTTTTGCTCGTCATCCAGGATACAGTGACACTTCCCTCCCCCCACCAATCCTTGAAATGGATCCCTGCAGTGCATATATAATTCCCACTACATATGAGGGATAGCTTAGCAAAGATATTTAGTATATTAAAAAGGAAAAGGTGTTCCACTACAAGCCATTCAGGTCCTTAGGAGTGTGGGAGGTTTAGATCCCAGAGATTCTCCACCATTGGAACCAGTTGAGGTCAGATGGTCAGCCCAACAACCGCCAGTCTGCCTTTAACCTCCGAGAAAGAAACCTAGTACCCATTTGATAGAGGGATGGGTGAACCTTAGGGTCTATCTGGAGGAGTAACAATCGTGGAAAAATCCCCATACACTGTTGGAAATTGAACCCGGCTCCTCCAGTTTGCAATCCAGTGCTTAAGTCACTGGGTTACCCAACCCACATATTAAAGTAGACTAATTTGAAACATAAATAAGCCATTAAGTATTTTGCAATAAGATTTCAATATAGTTATACAAACATCAATGATGTTATCACTATAAGGAACAATTTGAATGAATACTAATAGTCCATTTTTAGTGGCAGTAGCACTGTAACCCTAGAAAATAAACTGAGCCAGGCATAGTTCTGATATACAAATCAGAATGACGCTCTTCTTTTGCATGTGCTTCGTAAATATTATTACGTTAAATTCACTGCAGCTACATTATCCTTTTAAAATCAGCAAATGACTACTCTTCAGGTCATTACATCGTATTATAACACATTTTAAAGAAGTTGGTTGCCGCACCATTTTGTTTATTGTTTTGCACACATTTAGAGATACATAAGTTTATCTTTGAGCCACAATCATGTCTGTTAATTATAATAAAAAATGCTAGAGTTCATAGAAAAAGATCTAAAATAAGGAGGTTTGGTTTTTTTTTTCCCTGTCTGCAGAGTAAATGCATATATTTTAGGAACAATGTTTTTTAGAAATATAAAAACAATTTTTCTGGACTCAAAAAGATTGGTAACTATTACGTACCAAGGTTTGTCAAAATCAAAAATAGTAACACAATGGCCATTTATTGTTTTGTTACAGAATTACCCTACAATAAAGATCAGTTCCAGGAATGGATTATCCTTAACTTCTTATAGGCTGAACTATCAAAAACTCTCTATGTAGCAACATAATGTACAAAGTTTAAATCAATTTGATTTCTTGCTAATGTTAGAAATAAAAATAATCTTCAGTTGATAAATTACCTGTGCTAAATGGTGGTGGCGGCAATCCAGGAGGTGGTTGCTGAAAACTTGGTGGTGGTTGATTGAAATTAGGTGGAAATGCAGGAGGAGGATGAGTGAAATTGGGAGGAGGATGATTGAAATTTGGTGGGAAAGAAGGTGGTGGCTGAGAAAATGGTGCTGTTGAATTTAATGTTGTTGTCTGGCTTATTTCTGACTGTGATCCTCCAACTGCACTAGTCGTAATTGGGGATAAACTAGTAGTTGTTTCTGTAACTGAGAGAGGAATAAGAATTAAAATTCATAATAATAACTAATTACTGCAATTACAAAAATGAAATTCACTCAAAACAAATTCTAATAGTCTAAACTAACATTTCAGGCTTCTGTTCAAATTAAGTTACATTATACTGGTAACCCAATATCATTTCTCTGGAAAAAAAAAAAAAAAACACACACATTTTGGCTTTTTATTTATATATTTATTTTTGATGAAGAAAAAACTATTTTTCCAAGAACAATGGTATCCGTAGTATCTAAAGTAACAACTCCAAGATAAGGAAGAAATTTTCAGTGTAATTTTGTAATGAATGAAAGGAAAATGAGCTTTTTATTTATTTGCTTAAGTTTGCATTTAATTTGAGATAAATGAATAGAAAACAGAATGGAAATGGTAACAATCAAATGGAAAACAGTTTTAACAAATTATTGTTAAAGAAATTTTTGTAATTACAGCTTTCACCTGAAAAAAAAAAAATAATAATACAAAATAAAAAATCATTATTCATCAATTTTAATATTTTCATCATAAAGTGATGAAATTTATCAAGTTTGAGATTTGTAATTTCCAAGTACAGTGTAATCTAAAAAATTACAGCTATAATTTTGAAAGAATTAAAAACCAAAAAGAAAATAAATATTAAGGTACACACACAATTTTTAAGCACAATAAAAAGTGAATATAAATGCACAAAAATGTAAATTTTAACTCGATGGGTGGGAAATTAAAATGAGATGAAGCCATTATAAAATGATGGCGAGTCAAAGTTTATTTGCAATATAGTTATATTTCCTTTTGCTCATTGTACAGGTAATAGAGTGCACATTATTAGATACTGTGTCTCTTTCATCATGTGACTTGCAAATTTAATCTCGATATGTTATTTCCATTGTCGTTGCAATATTAACATGGCCATAACATTTTCAGTTTATCCACTGAAGAGCAGAAAATAGCAACCATTTTTTTACAAGAAAGATATTTCACACAAGAACCAAGGGATGGAATTATTCAATGGAGTAATTATCTTCCCACTCAGTTCATTTGAGACATTCGTAGATACTCCATTTGGCAAATACTTGTTTCATTATGTACTGAAAGCCTTTGATAGCTTTTAACTTTTGATACATCTTCAAGATAGCAAGACTGGATAAATTAATTGGCTACAACAGGAATGACCGTGATACATAATATTATCTTAGATCACATATGAAATTGCATTTTCTTTTAATGAAAAAAAAAAAAAAAAGCAAAAACAAAATAGTACTTTATGCCCTGATGTTTTATTGTCAGTTTGTAAAAGGCCAAAAAAAAAAAAAAAAAAAAAATCTTAATACTGACTAGATCTTGAAGAAAAAAAAAAGTGATATAATCATGAGACACAATTTTACTTGCACCAAGAAAAGCATAAGTCCTTTCAGATCTCTTTCAAGATATATAAAAATATGTTAGCTTTCAGGGAAAGGCAATATATTGTTATATACACTAGTGTACATGAAAAATGCAACACTATGAAAGAACTATGTGATTAGAATGAAATTTAAACCACATATTACTGATATGCCTGTATATAAGTGTTTACATTTTCAGCACAATACAGGAATTATAACATGAAAAAAATCAGTATATCGTGAAGCCTCCACAAGATGCAATAAGAACACATAAATATAAATTAGTTTATAAATTATATTATTAGTTTATACTTAACTGTATACTTAATTTGATTGAACAGACAAATTAAGTTCTATTGACTATAATTAATACACATAGTAATTATATAAAATAAAGCAATTATCAAGAATACATCAATAAATTAATAAATAAATCAAATAAAAAAATAAATTGCTTGAAAATAATAAAAGAATATTTTACCCTAAAGGAAAAAAAATCAACACCTGCAAGAAGTTAGGAAAATGTCATGAAATGTGGGTAAGTGGTAGTATATGTAAATGCATACAAATGATTAGGTTTGCAGGTCGATTAAAATGATTGGACAGGCAAGATCTGACAATCAATGGAACACAGATAAAGGCTACCAAAGTTCCCTACTTGATTAAACATTATAGCCATTGTTCAAAACTGCTAAAGATGCAGTTCAAGATACCCTTATGCAGATGTTGATAGCAGTTCCAACAGTTAACAGTCTTTGAGCATGGAAGAATCACCCACCTTAGAGAAGTTGCTTTGCCTTCAATTCTAGCACCATTATATGCATACGAAACCAGCGGTTTCAAGAAGATGCCAGCACATATCTTCAAGGATCAGGAAGACCATGTATGACTACTGAGCGACAGAACCACCATTTGCAATGCTTAGCAGTATTGACAAGTTCAAAACTGCAATGCATCTGCAAAGAATACCTACCACACATACAATAAACAATAGGATGTTACATTTTTCAGTGTGAGCTTATCGTCCTACACTGCATTTACCCCTCACATCTGCTCACATGCCAGCACATCTTCAGGTATGTTATCTTAAGGCTGCTTTAGATGTGCCATTTGAGTAGGCTATATCGATGGCAATGTCAGGGTAGATTGCCAGTGAATAAAAAGCTCTGTCTTACATGTTCCATATCGCCTTCCATCTGATGGAAAATTTACACTTCTCAATTGTTGTCATACCTACATTTTATTTACAAAAAAAATAGCATTGATTTACATAAAAAAATCATTTATTCAATGCATCGAATAGGCGAAAGAATGTTTTTAATTAATCAAAATAGAGAGTATTTTAATTTTCATCTTGTATTTCTTTGTTTTCAGTTTCGATATTTCTCGTTAAATCTCGACCAACCATGGAATGTTTTCGAGATTTCAATCGCTCGTCGATTCAAATTTTCAGGCCGAAATTCTGTTATGATTTTGGTTAATAATGTAGCTTTGTCTGGAAGCATCCACAAAAACAAAAGGAAAACATGACCTCCGTTCGTGAAAATCATTTTTGTAATTGGTAATTTCGAATAAATAGATACAAATCGATTGGACTTCAAAGTTCTACAAATTGCCACCAGGAGCGATAGTGTCAGTGGCTTGTTAGAGATAGCATGCCATCTCTTTGAAATTCGAACACGTTCTAGAAGGGGCAATTGCTTTCCATCCCACCATGGCACGATGATGGTGCACAGATTGCCTGTGAAATGGTCGAGCATCTAGGTCACAGCTGGTCATTACAGTGGGATCTCTTAACTGTTACTGACATTTTGTAGCCAGTGACTGTCCCATTTCATCACCAGCATGGATCTCTTTTATCAGCAAGATAATGCACATTCCCACACTAGTCTGCAGTATCTACATAAGCAAAATGTTCGGTTTCTGCTGTGGCCAGCACAACTGTCCAATCTTTTACCTTATTGAACATGTTTGGGACATGCTGGCTCGACAACATCCAGAATGTCCACCAATCACTATCACTCAAATCGAACACCAACTTTGTGTTATTTGGTGTTCTATCTCTCCAGAGAACATTATATAGCTGTATGATAGCCTTCCCTGATGTGCTCATGCATGCATTGCTGGATGGAGTGGTTCAACGTCTTACTAACTATACTACTTCACTTGTTTGGTACAGTATTAATTTCCCTATTTGTTCTTGATAATGTAATCAATAGCACATCTCAGTGTAGGCTAACAGCTGCTTAGTTTCAATAAAATGCCAATAATCCTTCTAGGTGTTGATTTATTTTTTCCTTTGGTTTATAAAGTGCTTGAGAAAATAAAACAAAGACAAAAATAAAAGAATTTCTGTAAATGAAATGAAGAATTTTAACAAAGATGTGAAATATTATAGTATTCAAACAGAAAAATACCTAGTCTAAAAAAAAAAAATAAACTAAAATACATACCAGAGAGAAAATTAAAAGAGAACTTGCTCAAATTTTTATGAGTTAATTGAAGTCAGTTCAATAAATTTCAATTAAAGACAAGAACAGAAGAGGCCATGTTTGACCAAAAAAAAGCAATAGCAGCAACTTGATTTTTTTTTTTTTTTTTTTTTTTTTAATGATCACCTACATTTTGATGGGAATCTAAATCAGCATTTCATTTTCCAATCTTCACAGCTTGGTGTAATTGACTGACAGGATAAAAGCAAATCTGAATTTCTAAGGTCAATTTACAAATATGGTTACTTCTTTGTAATATTTAAAAACCAATTTCATTAATCTAATTAGAATGGTACAAATTCCAGGTCACAAGACATTTGGCAACAAGAAGGTGAATTGCTAAGAAAATCTTAGTTGATTGATTAAGAAAGTATATTTCTTATATATCTCTTTAAGGGCAAAAAAATAATTATAATGTTGTTCTGGAGTAATTGTATGCCGGACACAAAACTGTTTTCTATGATAACAATTTAGCCAATTAATATTTCATCCAGAAACCGAATAATTTACTTTTATTAATACAAACAGAATTCACTGAATCCTACCATCATATAATGGGCTGAACCATCTTGAAGATGAAAGTGGAAACATAAATTATGTAAGATATACAAATCAAGATTAAATAAATTATTATCCTTTCAAAACCGGATGACACTACTGTAAATTACAATGTTGTATGTAATAATTTGCATATATATTTACTTATTACAGATAATTAAACTTTTCTCATTCAAAGTCATCAACTGAGAGTGTGGTTGAAATGCAAACAAAACTGGTAGAAATGCTCATCAGCTCATTCAATATAATGTAAATGCTGTGAATAAACAATAACAACATTTTCAATAAACTGTTTCACTTCTGTATGTTAATGTGACACGCAACTAATAGTTTCTTTCAGGGTGATGTAGGAGCTTGTCTGATATTTCTTGCTTGGATGGAGTCAATGATGCTTAATTGTGGAGGATATTATAAGGAGATCAATGGAATTGTAACATTTGTGAAAATCCCTATATGATGCAGATTTACAGCAACTTTATCATTGGTCCATTTTTTTCCCCCGAAGAAAATCATGAAACTGGGTCTATGACCTGTTCAATTACTGCCCAGAGGTATTGGGACATATTGGTGAATTTTTTTGTCCCACAACAATCTTTTTTTATGCAAGATGGAGCACCTCCTCATATCAAGACAATGTATCACTTACAATAGAGTGAGTAGTTATCTTTTCCAACACCATGGCCATCTCCTTCAGCTCATAGTGGCCCCCGTGAATTCAGTTGTGGGATACCTAAAAGTATGATTTTGATGTTCCTTGCATTATAAATAAAAATATTACATATAATGAAGCTTAACAGAGCTTTTAATGTATCCTCAAACCACAGGTTATTTGAAAAGAAGAAAATCAGATCAAAGATATTTTGAGAAGTAGCAATTATCGTAACTATACTTTAATTAAATTAGAAAAAAAGAACCAAGAATAGTGGAAGCAAGGAAAACTTAAAATGTTCTCATATAATATGCAGTATGAGAAAAAAAGATTAATATACATTTTTTAAGGATATGGGTCTAAAAGTTGTGTTTAGAATGACAAACCACACATAGTTTGAGATTCAAAGTATCAAGAAGAACATAAACTACACAATATGAAAACTACAGAGTAAAGAAAATCCTTATAGATGAGACAGGCCAAAAGTCATCCAAAAAAAAAAAATAAAGTCAAAAATTGGAATGGCAACATCAACAACTGCACAGAACTTTGAATTTTTACATAAACTTGATTAAAAGGGAGTTTAAAATAAAACTCACTACTTGGTAAAACAAACCAGATAACAAGAATTATTCTTTAAAAAAAATAAAAATAAATGAATGTTTTATTCTCAGAAAATAAGAAAAAAAAAAATATTTTGCAAGAACATCGAATCTTTCTCGATGGAAATATGGAAGAATATGATGATATGTGTAGATAATATATAGCACTAACTGACGTTATTAATGAAATAAAATGAAGTTTGAAATAAGTTTATTAGATTTAACTAAAGGTTCTTTCTTCTTCTTTTTTTCCCTTTAACAAAATTCACTTAATTATGTCTTCTGACTAAAAGTAATATATAAAGGTTACATATAGTGGCACACTGGTTGTAAGAGTTACAGGGACAGAAACCAGTGGACCCATATTATTTGAGGGACATACATCTGTCAGTATTTGAATGGAAATCTACTTAATAGAAGAAATGGGATTAGTTATCATAAAGCCCAATAGAAAAAAAAATCCAAGTCTGCCCTGGTAATATAAACAGAAAATAGTTTAAGCTGCAAGATAAAGGAGAATAATAAAGGATATATTCTCCTTTATCTTGCAGCTTAAATTAAACTATGATGGCAATAGTTAAACATAGTAAATAAAATATATATATTTCATTAATGATGAACCAAGGTGAAGGTGAGAATAAAAAGGGGAAATAGATTATTAATGGTTTCCATTTGTTCCTCATTTGATGTTAATTGGAATAAACTGAAACAATAAGAAGAAACCCACGCAATAATCAAACTATATAAATAATTACTGCAAATAGTAGTATTTCTAAGGTACTGCATTAAAGGCAGAGATTTAAGTATATTTCAAATGTTAAAGGTTAGGAGGAATAAAATTAGAATGAAGGGATGGGGAGAAAAAAAAAGCACGATATTTTTTTTTTTACTTTCATATATTTTTTCTTGTATTGGTATAACAAGAAATGTATGATAATGAAATCAATAATTTCTAATATTACAAATTACTATATAAACAGGAATACATATTATTTCTTTGTATTATTTGATTATAGTTGTTTTTTTGCTTCGTCATTTTTTTAATACATTATTAAAGTTGATTCATGAAGAGATTCTCAATTAATTTAAACTGCATTAACACTGTGAAATATTACAACAAGGAGAAAAAAAGTATTACAAAATATTAGATTTAATAGAAAGGGACACTATTAATGGTCAAACTTAAACAGATTAACAGAACATCCATCCCACTGAAGATACTTAAGACCTGCATTTTTTATAACTAAAAGTTTGTTAGTTTTAAAATTTTTAATACTTATATTTTTAAACCTGTGTGTTTTGTCAGTTAATTTCAAATTGCCATTATTAATTCAATAGTTTCCTGCATCATTGCTTCAATAACATTTTTATTGCTAGTAATGAATGTGTCATTTATCCCACTATACACAGCCATAATGTTATATTTTAGACAAAAGAATTCAGATGTCACAAATAACCTCAAATAAAATCCATTCAATCTTGTGAGCAGCTGTTACAACATAGTGAATGATCATCACTGGATCATAGTTTATGTTGACAAGGCATCTTATCTCACTAGGATAAGATAGATATAAGGTTGGCTAATACTACTGACAAAAAAGTGAATTGTGAAAAAATATTTATTTCAGCACAATGATTCACCTATCTATTTCATACTAGCTGTTTGTGACTTCTTTAATGCCACTTTTCCAAGAAGATGAAACAAAAGGGTTTTTGGGGAGGAGGGTCCTCCTCCATCTTTGATATCATTATTCCATAGCTTCCAAGAAGGCTCCAATCTTGAAATGCAATCAACAATGCAGGGAACTTAATATCCCTCAGATTCCGAAGTGTACATAGTCGTTTGATGACTTACTGACCCTTTCAAAGATTTAAAATTAAAAGGGCAGTAAAAGAATTAAGCTTGAACAAAAAAAATGTTGGTGCAAGTACAATATTTTATAATAAGGGATCATACCCGAAAGTAATGAGCAACAATTTTTTGTAGGCAAATCTGCAACAGTAGAAGAATGAGTGTTGTTTGATAGGTGGTACCATCTCTTGTGGTATTCCTTGGTGACCTATGATCAAAAGCTTGCATCACATGACCACATGTACTCCTAACAAAATGATCACCAACAATGTTTTGTTTCATCAGCATGCTGTTATTGAATTTGTTATTAAAGAGGAAATCTCCATTGCAGAAATTTACCAGACACTTCAGAGTGCATGTGTGTGCATGGGTCCTAGCAGTGATAGAAGATGGGTGAAACATTTTAAAGCTGGGAACATTAGCATTCAAAATCAGCACCGTACTCAAACAGCCTCAACTGAACACAACAAGGAGAGAGTTAATGAGATCATTAATGAAATAGACTGTGAACGAAATAGCGAGAACACTTGGAATAGGGTACAATGCAGTTCAGGAGAGGATTGAAAGCTTAGGCTATAGGAAAATTTGTGCTTATTGGTTCCAGCACTTATTGACAGAAGACCACAAAGTTTAGAACAAAGCCATCACCTCAGAACTGCTTCAGAGATATCGAAATGAAGGAGATTATTTTTTTGCTCAGTATTGTGACAGGTGACGAAAGCTGGTTTCACCATTTTGAGCCTGAAATGAAAAGGCAGAGCAAAAAATGACATCATTTGAATTCTTCAGCGAAAAAAGAAAGCAATGACAGTGCCATCAACTACAAAGGTTATGGGCACCATCTTCTGGGAAGCAGAGGGGTGGATTTTGATTGACTTTCTGGAACCTGGGCAAACCATACATGCTCCAGACACTCTACAAGTTCCATCATCCATTGCACATTAAACGTCCTGAAAGAAAGATCATCCTCCAGCATAACAATGTTTGGCTCCACTCTGCTAGCTTCACATCAGAAAAAAATGAAAAATTGGAGTGGGAAGTTCTTTCACATCCCACCTACAGCCCTGATCTGGCACTCTCAGACTACCATCTTTTTGGATTTGTGAAGGATCAGATGCAAGGCCAACATTATCAGACAATGGAGGCAATCCAGAAAGCTGTGTGTCAGTGTCTTCGGAAGGCTGGAACAGAGTTCTACTGCAGGAGAATATTCAAACTTCCAGAATGGTGGGAAAAATGTGTGCAACAAAATGGGGATAATGTGGAGAAGTTAACAAAAGTCTGTAGATTAAGATGATGTACTTGGTTTTTCAATAATAAAACATGATAATTTATAAAAAATTGTTCATTACTTTCGGTATGACCCTCATATATAATGTTCACTTTCAGCTTGGACACAATGTGACTCATCTGACCAGATGATGTGTAATCTTAGTAAAAATTTCAGGGATATTTAGTTAAATCTCACAGCTAAAATTGAATTGATAATGTTATTTTGTAACCATACATGTGGCTTTCATGCACTAATGCATGGAAAAAAAAAAAAAAAAGTGAGCTTTAACTGGGGAAAAAAAAAATTGCTTCATTCAAAACCATCAAACAAATTATTTAAGTGTCTTAAACAGTAGGTGTTCCTTTACTTAATTCAACCTATATTAATATGTGCATTAAATTCAACAGAATTTTAATTAGAAATACAAGCATTTATATGTAAATGATATAAACCATACATATCCTTACAAATCTGAAAATAAGCAATGTGGGGATTCTTTTCAAATCTGTTACCTGACTTCAGAACCAAATATCAACATAGTATAAGAAATTATGGGATATCAATGCGGAAATGGATTAGAACTCCGCCACAATAATTGGCTGTTATTCTAATTGCCACATTCAGTTAAGTTGGATTTCAGTAAGTACCATATTATTTTTGAGACGCTATTTTAATTATGAAAGCTACATGAAAATTTGGCCAATTAGAATGAAAAGATGGCAATTATATCTTTTGGATATAAACCATATGTTTCAAAATATGCATATGAATAGTAGGAAATGAAAATAAAGTAAATAATTAAATATTTAATTTAAATAAATAAATAAGTAAATAATTTGAATATGCATATGAAATGAATGAAATTCAGCCTAATGAGAAATTTTCAGGAAATTTATGCAAAAAAAAAAATAATACGGCCAAATAAATCCCAAATTATTTCCATTCATTTAATTTGCCAGCAAAAGGCTACTTACAAGGGAAATGCATGACCTCAAAAGCTGAGAACCAGAAGAAAATGGGCTTAGAATATAAATTGCTCATGCCAAAAACAGTGGTATGAGTCATTCTCATGCAGAACTGCATGTCTTACCATGAGAGACATTTGAATGATCACCTATTGAAGGCCCAAGAGAGGAACTTTGGTAATACAAAGAAACAAAATATCGATATAATAGGACCAAAAACACATATATTTCAATATTGTGACTGTATTGCTATATTTCCCTGATTAAAATAATCACGCTATCTGAACAATAAACTTTTTCTACTGACTTGATAGTGTTGCACAGCTATTCAGTCTTCAAAGTGCAGGTGTGGGATTTCAATGAAGTGGTCAAAGGAAAGTGGAACAGAACAATATATGCACATCTGACTAAAGCCACTTTTTCACATTCAACATCACTTCCGCATTCAAGCAGTACAATATCAAAAGCCACACTAATTACATTTTCAAACAATAATATTGATATGCCAATGTCATAACCTGCCTTTTGCCAAGCATATTGTAACATAGGCTTGTACTTCGGTGCGGCAAGTTGATTGTGTAGCACAGAGAGAAGTGTGATGATGAAATGAAGAAAGTGTAACTTTACTTGTGGTTTTTCACATTGTAGTGTTACAAAACCAACGATCCTTCTCATGTAGAGCTTATATTGCCTAAAGAAGAACAATCAAGAGGTTGGCAATATTTTGTTGTCTTCGGTGGCTATATATTGAGATTAAGTACTTGTTAGTGCAGGTACAACATGCCACCGTCGGTGGCACTAGTAGACAACAGCTGAGTTTTTGGCATGAGCGATTTATATTCTAACCACATTTTTGTGTGGTTCTCAGCGTTCGAGGTCACGCACTTCCCTTGTTAGTTACATTGAAGATTTTGAAACAATGGGGTCTGAATTTAAACACATTGAAACCACAATTAATTAAACTAAGGGCATGATCATTAATATTAATTTCTCACAACTATCATATATTTTGAATTATTAGATACACAATAATTAAATGGATTTAGGTCAGATAATTTGTTGGTCATTCATTACAGCAAAAACTAAATACAAAAATTTTGTAGATAATACATGTTCATCTAAAAGGCTTTGGTTATTATGGCTAAATTACATGGTTTTCTACTACCTGATAAAGTAATCATATGCTAATGTCACAAATATCATTCGTTTGCATGAAACTTGGATTTTAAAGATAGTGACAGTTACAACACCATTACAAGATCTCACATTGGCAGAATTTCACTGTTAATTGTTGAAATACACTGCTGGCCAATAAATGTGCAACACCAGGAAGGATGAATCTGATCGACTTGAAATTTGCATGATGTGTAGATCATAAGGACACATGTAAATGATTAGCAGCGCAGCAGATATGCAAATAATGTGAGCCAGTAAACCCCCCTGGAAGCAGTATAAGAGGGGAAAACAGAGAGCCCATGTGCAGTATTGGAATTGTGTTTGCTCGTCGTTCTTGTGCACAGACGGCTTCAGTATGCCTTGTCTAAGAATATGGCAGCAATACTAGAAATTTCTGACTTTGATCAGGGGAGAATTGTGGCATATCGAGACTGCAGATTATTCTTCTGAGAAATTGGTGCTTGTGTTGGATGAAATGCGGCCACAGTGATGAGAATATGGAATTGGTGGGTTGAGGAGGGATGAACTCAACGATATGAAAGGTCCCAATGGCACCGAACAAGAAGACGGACATCTTGTGCGCCTGGCTATTACGGATTGTAAGACCACATCACAAACCCTAGCTCAAGAAATAGGGTATGTTGCACAGCAAACAGTCTCTGCACATACAGTTCAATGTCGTCTGCAGCATCATTTTTGCAAGGTGGCCATTGCTTTGGCTACCTTTGACTCTACCCCATAGGCGTCTGTATCTGCAATGGTGCCTAGAACGTCATGAATGGAGGAATGAATCGTATGACATCGTTTTTTTTTACGAATCCTACTTCTGTCTGCAGCACCATGATAGTCACATCCATGTCTGCCGGCAGCATGGTGAAAGACTGAGTTTTGCATTATGCATTGCCACACCTGTCCGGCACCTGGCGTTATGGTATGCAATGTCATTGGATTCCAGTCCCGCTTGAACTTAGTAAGTATTGCCGATACATTGAATAGCCACCGTTACATCTCTCCGATGTTGGAGCCTGTTCTTCTCCCTTACCTTCAGGACCTGCCTCAGGCCCTTCTCAACAGGATAATGAGCGACCACATGTGGCACACAACATCCAACAATTTCTGGACAGCCACCCTGTTCAACTTCTTCTCTGGCCCGTACGCTCACTGGATCTGTCGACTATTGAACACGTCTGGTTCATGATCGCACAAGACTGGCACACTAAAGACCACCTGTGGCTACAACAGATGAACTCTGGCACTGTGTCGAAACCGCATGGACTGACATACCCCGAAAGAACATCCAATGTCTCTTCCTTTCTATTCCAGGTCATGTAGCAGACATTATTATCGCGCACGGTGGCTGTACAAGATACTGATTCCTTTACTTTCCTCAAGTCACAATGAACTGTAATTGTAATCACTTCACTCTTGTACCATAAGTTATATGTAAAATAAATATTGCTTTTATAACTCTTTGTCTTTTGTAATGCTGCATTTTTAATGGCCAGCAGTATATTTATAAACCAGAAAATGATTAATATAAAATTCTTTAATTAATTATTATAACAGTTAAAAAATATTGGCATTGAAAAGGATTAATGTAAGGACAATAAATTACCTAGCTCAATACTTTAATGCATAAAAACAAAAAAACAAAAAACAACAACAGCTATTACACACAAATCGTACAGTAGTAGTAAAATAGATACTACTCACAAAAACAATGTTTACAATTACTGAGAAAAATTATCAGCAACTAATTAATTAATAATTATATAATTAATACCTTATTTATAATAGGTTATATAATAAAGGTTTCAATCAATTTTCTGAGAATGAAAATTCCAAGAGAAAATTAAGTTTCTAGCCACTGCCTCTCTGTAATTCCTTTACAGAGCTATTTTAATTGTTAGGAATCTGAATCTGCCTTCTCACCCAGAAATATCAAAAGAGAAAGTAACTTAGAGAATAAATTTGGTAATAATCATTAGGTAAAGAAACAGGAAGCTACTTTCTAACACAGTAACAAATGACATCAGAAAACAGTTCAAGTCTTTCAGCTAAATTAACTCACAAAGGGGTGAAACCATAAAACAAATCTATCTTGACGTGTTTAAAATATTAAGACAGATTTTTTAAACAAATTTTGCTCCTGATGTTTCTGGTGAAAAAGCTGCAAAAACTCACGATTTGCCATAAGGTAATCAGTAATTGAAAAGAGGCAGTGGATAGTGCATCAATTTAATAACATCCATTACATAAAAGATCCGAAATACTAGTATATATAGTAAATTTATATACAGTGAAGTTTCACTTATACATACATACATACATAGTTCTCTGCCAAGGGCAGGTCCTTCACTGCAAACCCAGCATTCTCCAATCTTTCCTATTTTCTGCCTTCCTCTTCGTCTCCACATAAGATCCATTTCACTTATACGAAACATTCAATTATATGAAGAATTTCTCATTCCCCGGCAAAACCCCCATAGTCCTATACGTAATTCACTTATACGAATAATTTTTGGTTCCCCCTCATATTCGTATAAGTGAGACTTCACTGTATATATATCGATAGATAGGTAGGGACCTCCATAAAACAACCATTAACTGTAATGACAAAAAAAAAAAAGGGAGTCTTTTTTTGGCGGGAAACTTGGTGAACCTGCAAACAACGGTCTGGTGGACACTCATTTCTGAGCTCTCTTCCACTCAAATATCTACTTACTTATATCTTCTAATATTTATTATCTTTTCATTACATAAATATATTTAGTTGCATCTGAAATTATATTCTTTTGCACTAATAGCATTAGGTACTATTCTATTTGACTTTGATTACACAGGCCTACAGTGGTTTTGGTGTCGTGGTATTTAGAGCTGATTTTAAGTATAATTGAGGTGCTGAATTCAAATATGGCATTAGTTTTTCTTTACCAGCTCTAGTTTCTGAGATATAAAAATGTCATGACTTACCTTATGATACTTTAACATGCGGATGTGTGTATGTTGTTTTTCTAATAAAAACCATAGAAATCTAAAGTCTTTATATATTTTCTAGGCACTTTAAAGCAATGAAAACCATATAAAAAATTACAGTAGCACTTTACTAACTACAGTTACACTTATAGTAGTTATCCAAAAAGAAGGGTTTGCCTTATATGGTCATTACATAGCGATCGATTTTGTTTGGAACAAACGTCACCAGTCATGACGTCATCAACTTGAACTCCGAGCAGTCAGTCCAAGATGGAGTCGTTTTGTGATCGCATAAGCATGACCAAGAAAGGACAAACTTTGCATCGCCAAGCAAGGAGAATAGTATGGTTTTTAATTATTTCAATTTTAATTATTATTATGTATTCGTAACTGTAGAAAATACACAAAACAAGAATGTTTTCGTAATGTTTATACAATTCAGTTACGGATTTTAGCAATAGATGGCGCTGTTACGTCCTGGAAACATCAATCTATAAGGAAATTACATCATAAAATGCTCTTCTTTCATGAACTGAACTGTAATTTTGAAGAAAAGAAAAATGGCTGATCAAAGAAAAAGTCAGTTAACACTTTGGAAGCTTCTTTTGCATGACATTCTTGAATATACTTTGTTTGAACAGTCTCTTTTGAGGTTCCAGCAGTAATCTGCCATCATGTGGGTATCCCATCTTCCTTGGTAGAGGTCCTCCATAGTTTTATTTCCTGGTGAAATCTTTCACCTTGTTCTTCACTTGTATCGCCTAAATTTTCAGAAAAACGGTCCAAGTGGCTGTGTAGATAGTGAACGTTTACGGTCATATTATATCCAAGGTTTCTGAAGTTGTTGAGTATCTTGTTTACTAGCTCAACATAGTTTTCAGCTTTGCGGTTGTCCAGGAAATTTCTGAAAACCTCAACAAATGACACCATGCTTTCAGCTCAGCCTCATTCATGGACTCCACAAAAGCCGGATCTTTTATAAGCTGTCTTATTTGTGGGCCATCGAAAATTCCAGCTTTCACTTTTTCTGTACTTATCTGAGGCAATTTTCTTCGTATGTAAGCAAAGCACGATCCATTCTTATCAAGAGCCTTTACAAACTGCTTCATTAGGCCTAGCTTGATATGCAGTGGCGGAAAGATGATTTTCTCTTTTCCAACTAGAGGCTCATTAATGATATTGTATTTCCCAACAGCCATGTTTTCTCTTAGGCCACTCCTTTTTTATCCAGGTTTTTTTTTTTGGTCCTTGCTATCCCAGAGGCACAGGAAACAAGGATATTTAGTGTTGCCACTTTGTTGTCCAAGGAGAAAGTTTACCATCTTTAAGTCCACACAAATTAGCCATTGATGTTCCTGATATTTTATCTTCTCCATGATCAAAGCTATGGCGTCATATTCTTCCTTCATTTGCATTGAATGAGCAATTGGTATCGAGCCGTATTTGTTGCCATTGTGTAGAAGAATGCATTTCAAACTCCGCTTAGAGCTATCAATAAATAGGCACCAATCATCAGGATTATATTTAGGGAGACCCATTTTTTCCAGGAGTCTCTAGTATCTTGACAGAATACAAGATTTTCTTCATGGGTGAAAAAGGGTAGCAGATCCTTTCCCTTGTACAGTAGAACATAATTTTTGCTTTTTGTTCCAGTAAGTTCTTGTCATTTAATATGGAAGCTAGTAATTGAGACGCTTCTTTTGAAAGGCTGAGGTCTCTGATGAGATCATTTAGCTCTTCTTGGTTAAAAAGTTGTGGACTACTGTCACTTCCATCATTTGTCTCAGAAAGATGTTCACAGAGATTAATTTCATCCTCACGGAGCTCTGGTAGCTGGTGAAACGCTGGAATTGGTATTTCCTCTGAGTGAGGAACTGGGTGTCTTGCCGAGGGCAAATCAGGATACGTCCACTTGCTGCGATTGTTCCGATTAATTCCTGAAATATTTAACATGCAGAAATAACAGTCATCGATGTGGTTTGTAGGATCCCTCCATTGAGACACCATATTTAAGGCTTTTCCTTTTTCCAGCAGTCCACTGTCGTAAGTGTTCTGTACAAATTTTACATATGATATAGCGCCCACGTCTTATCTTGGTCACTAAGTCGAACACCAAAACATCCGAGGTATGCTCCCCACAAATGTAGCAAAACACATCAGGATGATTAACACAGCTTCTTCGACTTGAACTCATTTTTTTCTGTTAAATCTGGAGCACACGTACACTTAAGGGAAGTTTAAAATAACTCTTTCCTGCACAAAAAAAAACTCTTGTGTTAAGTTCACTTGTCCTGCAAGATGAGAACTAACAGTAAATCAAGTTGAAGGCCACATAAATAACAGGGAAGGTGTATGCCATCTAGCGGATTTTTCTGGAAGTTATTTGAGTGATTGGAATCAGATACCGACAGACAGCAGCACAGATGATAAAAAAAGGGCATTTTAGGAATTGCTCTAAGAAGCAATGGAATTGAAATGAGTTACAGTTTTGTCACACCATACTTAAAAGAGGTTTTACATTACTTTATGAATTTGGCTCATAAAAAAATAGTATACAATAAGCTGATAGTTTACTCACAAATGATAGCCAATGCACCTGGTTAATATGTAATGATGCATGTATGATGATATATATATATGATATGTACTATGCAACCTGATAGTTTGTTGTAAAAAGAAGATATACGACCGCAGAAATGAAGAGGAAACAGCACTTAAATAGTTTATTTACGAATTTATTTAAGTGTATGTTATCAATACCTTACATATAGCAATAGTTGAAACAATTACTCGTAGGTTATGCTGCATCTAAAAAATTATACCTGATAGAGAAAAACTGATTTCATTTTTAGATTCAGTGCCCTAAATATAGTTAAAATCAGTACAAAGGAGCCTAGGCACCAAAACAATTTTTTTTCTCTGTAGGCCTGTGTTATCTAAAGTAGTTAGATGAATCACAAAATTCGGTAGTCTATATGCAATTTGGATCACCCCAATTAAATAGACATGAGGAAGGATATTTGTTTAACAATTGGCAATGCAATTCTTCATTTACATAGTATTATATATTTATATATATATATATAGAACAGGCAAAACTCAAAGCAGAAATAATTTTGAAGTAAATGTATCAATGCTTCTTATTAAGGTATTTATTTATTTTTCTTTTGTAATTTATAACCTTACACTCAATATTATAGATTTTGCGCTTTTTAATTTTTTAATTTCTAATTTATATTTTTGATTTACAAATAAATGAATAATAAAGAATATGAAGTGCACAAATAAAAGATGTAAAACATGTCCTATCAGTGAGGAATGTAACTCATCTGTATCATTGTGAAAATTAACTTCTGTTATTTATATCTTGAATTGAAAAATTTGAAATTTAAAATATGTTGGTCAAACAAAATTAGAATTACATTTCAGAATTAATAATCACAGATCATTTGTTAATAATAATTATAATAATTCCTTAGAGATTCAAGATTTTAGAGTATTTAGTTTTTAAGATTCTGATTTTATACAAATTTTAGATATTATAGATGATGAATATTTAAGGTTAATTAAGGAAGTCTATTATATGCTCATGTATTGTACAATTTATCCTTATGGACTTAATGAAATTTATTTTCAAATTACTGTTTTAAATAATATTGATAATATGTGTATTTATAATTGGTTTAATATCAAAAAAGATAAGTTAAATTTAAATTTAAAACATACTTAACTTATTCTAAATTTCCTCAATTTAATTTTAAAAATAAGATTATAAAATTTTAGAAAATAATTTTAATAATATTAACATGGATCATATCTCTTTAGTTAAAAAGTTTTTATTTCTTTTAAATAAATCTAATTTAAAATATTTTTTAAAAAATTTTGATTTTGAGGCAATAAATAATACTCATCTTAAACATTTAATTTTAGATTAAAATTAACATACATAAATTTTAATAAAGATAATAAGAAAAATAAAGAATTAATTTTATTTCATTTTACTTCTAAGTTTTTTTTTTTTTTTTTTTTTAAATTAACATTAGTAAAATACTTAATTCTTATATTACATCTAAATTTCCATTATCTAATTTGATGTTTATTTTTACGTATGAATTTCCAACTCATAAATTGATTTGTAATTATAAAACTACTTTAATATAGATTCAAAATGTAAATGTCATTTATATGATGATAAATATAAATACTTATATTGTGACAGGTGACATAATTTTATTAGTGATATAACTTTGAAAAGATTTTTAAATTTAGGGATTAATTACAGGTTAGACTCCAAAAAGACATTTAAACAATTAATTAATATATTTATTAAAGATATTAATAATTTTATTTTAGAAACTAGATTTAAATATAATTTATATTATGTGAATTTTATGATAGGGTTAATGTTTATAGAATGATTATAGTTAATGATTATAGAATAAACTCTAAATTTAATTTATTAAAAATTAAAAAAAAAAAACTGTTTCTATTTATCATAAAAATTACATTTTTACTTCTATAGATAAAGTACCGGTACATAACAATTTCGCTATTATTTCAAAACAATTTTATTTTGATAAAAGTAGTGTGTTACTACTTTTCAATCAATTTTTTTCAAGATTAATTAATCCAAAGATTCTGTTTTAAATAATTTGAATAAATGTTTTTTAAAATTTAAAAATCAATTTAAAATAATTAAATATAAAAGAATTAAAATTAATAGAAATTTAAATTATCTTTTTTTAATCCCCAAAAATGCATGAAGTGGGCAAATTTAGAATGATCTGTAGTACCACTAATTCCATTTTAAAACAATCCAATATTATTTTACAAATTTTTCTTAATGAACTACATGAAATTATTAGAAATAAAATTAATCCTGATTTTTATTGGCTTATAAATAATCACAATGATGTTATGAAATAACGGCTGGTTATAATTAAAGTTCCCCACTTCTGCGCGGTCTGGAGACTGCATTAGTGCACGGATAGTAATGCAACTTTGTGTATAAGCTATGTAGAGCACGGCGAAGAGAATTCTAATGAAAAACAAATTACTTCAAGAAGTTGCCACCAGGTGAAGAAGTGGCTCTGCAAGATCATAAACAGATGGTGGGAATGCAATATTTTTATGCTTTTAGAGTGGCTGTTGAATATGCCCACTGTCTGCGTCGATGACATGCTGGAAGCGCAGGACAGTGTGCTCAACAGTAGCACAAGGTGTGTCTCGTGAAATGGCTGCAACATGACAAATGATATTTGTTTTCAGTTCATGCAAGGTCCGTACACGTCCTTCATAAACAAGATCTTTCAGGGTTCCCCACAGTCAGAAGTCACATGGATTAAGGTCTGGTGAACGGGCAGGCCACACCTTTGGAAAGTGTCTCGACAGAACACGATCATCGCTGAAGTGGGCATGAAGAAGTTACTTTACTGGGCAATCAATATGCGGTGCTGCATCATCTTTCGTGAAGACTGTTGTCTGTAAACACCTGCGTTCTTGCAAGGCTGGAACCACATGCCATGTCAAGAGTTGACAGTAACGTGTCAACTTGTAACTTGTACCAGCGCACAGGATACAAGTGCACAGGACAGGACCTGCAGGTGTCATCTTCTCAAAAAAATATGGACCCAGGATGAATCTGCGGTGAATCCACATTATGCAGTCATATACTGGGAAAGCACAAGGGATTCCCACATGGGGTTTCAGGAACCCCAAATGCGACAATTCTGCGTGTTCAGAGCCTATCTAGCGTAAAATGCAACTCATCTGTCCAAAGAATGTTCCAGGGCCACGCATCGTAGAGACACATTTTAGCCAAGAAAGAAAGGCAAAGTCTGACTGCATTTGTGGATCTTGCGGCTGTAACTGGTGCAGTATCTGGATCTTATCTCAGTGAAGAATGGACTGCAAAGCCTTTCGCACCATGGAATTCATGTGCTACTGCTCATGCACTGGTCGCCGAGTACCGGGCCACTGACACTCTGTCAGCTACTGCCACTTTGTGCACAATGTCTTCTTCCTGGCAGCACACCTAACCTCCCTGTCTCTTCGAATTTCTGCATCATCTTTTGTAAACCCATTGCCGTCATGGGTCCTGTTCACAATTCCTTCAAACGACGATATTCTCACAGCGCTGATGCACCATGGTGGTGATTTCTGCAGATTGGTCATTCACAGATGCATTGCCCGTTTCACACAGCGTCACTTTTTTAACTGGTGGCAACTGTTTGAAGTAATTTGTTTTCATTGGAATTCTGTTACTCATGCTCTACATAGCTTATACACAAAGTTGCATTACTATCAGTGCAATAATGCGGTCTCCAGACCGAGCAGAAGTGGGGAACTTTAATTATAACCACCTGGTATGTAAGCAATACTAAAATTTTTAATATAATTACAACAGATTTTGAAAATTTATTTACGAATATACCTTTGGATTCATTAATTCAACAGATTGAATTCTTAGTTTCTCAATTTGATGTAAACAATTTATTTGGTATTTCTATTAATAAATGTCTTAATTTTCTTATGCTAATGAATATAAATTTGTACTGACACCCTTTCTATTTTAAAATTTTTAGATATATAGATGATTTAATTTTTTTTAATACTGATGGGACAATTGAGTATATAGAGGACAAAATTTATATAAATATTATTAATTCACAAAAAACTAATGATAATTCTAAATTTCTTGATTTTTTAGATTTACGAATATATTTTGATCATCAAATTCCATATATTAAATTGTTTAATAAGACATTTTGATTTAATTATAAAATTAATAAATTTCTTAAATTTTTCAGCAATGTCAGTTTAAATTTATTTAAAAATATTTTTGTATAAGAACTTAAAAAGATATCTTGAAATTAATTCTAAATTTAAAGATTTTTGCACAATTTAAAGTATCTTATTGGAATATTTCTAGATAATAATTTTCCAATTAAAATTATAAATAAATATATTTTACAATTTCAAATTTATAAAAAATATAAAACAAAATTTTTTTTTTGTAATGCACCTAAGTAAATAAGGATTCTTGCACCCCGAGCTACCAT
>JAFIDM010009631.1:3609403-3636205 GCA_023159025.1 Thereuonema tuberculata
AAAAAAAAAAAAAAACTTTTAAAAAATTTTAGTTTTAGTTTCTTTGATGTAATTTGTGTGTGTGTGTGCTTTTTTTTTAATAAATAAAAAGTTGTTTTCCGTTATATAAGTGAGGCTTCCGGAGCGAAGCGACGGGTAGCCGACTAGTAAATAAATAAATAAATAAATAAAGTATAGAGGATGTTCATGTTTATGCAGCCGATCTGGCATGGCCTTGTGGTCTAGTCAGCGATCTGCCATGAGGCAGATATGTCAGAATCTGGGTTCGAATTCCAGCACGGGGCTTGGATGTATCATCATTTCTTCTTCACTGTTCTGTCCGTTTTTGCTGTTGAAAAAGCTAGTTCAACCCCCTGTGGTGCATCTTGCGTTACACTAAAGAACTAGCAATTCTGGCGACCAAACAATCATCTTGATTTCCTGGGTAATGAGTGCCATACAATAAATAAATAAATGTTTATGCCAATGGTAAAGATGAAATTTCCTATATGATCAGTTTGGTAGTGCGGCCAATCTTTTTAATTACTGGTCATCGTATATCTCTAAAACTCCAACCTCCATAAACCACACTGTAATAGATACCCTGATACATCTGCAAAAAATTATTTTAATTTGTGATATTTAATAATGAGGGCAAGTGGGATTGCCGAGATGAATTATAGGTTCAATTTTTTTTTTTGGTCCTGATTTCTGATAACTTACAAATCAAATTGCTAAGTGATGGCCTGCTGGAACTAAATATTTTTGTTTACATAACCTTAAAATACTTAATCTATTAAAATAAACTACTAATGTTTGACAGTCACACGGAAGTAAGCAGAATATTGCCATGTACATTTCCTGATACTTGCCACACAACAACTGCAATGGATCCAGTCTACAAAATTTGAACAGAATTTACAAGTTTCTGTTTTGTAATTAATCCTTGCACTGCTGTAATCGAGTATACTTGATCTAGGAAGTTTCTTATCAGTGTTGTTGAAATAAGAGTATACTCGATCTAGCATTTTCAAATGGTAAATTCTTTTTCTAGTTTTGCCTTGAGCAATTGACAATTTAACATTTAATGTTGATGTTTGTTGCCTTTTTGGTAAACTAAGCTATTCCCTTGTTGAAAATAGTTATACAGTTTTTTCATAAATAACAGATATGACTAGTCAGTGTGGGATCTTTCCTGGATTGACCAACCACAATGCACCTTTATGAACTCAGTTATTGCATTTTCCAACAGAAATAGAAATTGGCTTTGCCTTTCTTAAAAGAAATTTTTGAAGTTCTACCAAGTCCCGAATCAAATTATCAGAATATTGTGATTTTTAAAAGTGACGAAGAATCATTAGATTCCAATGAAATGGAATTTGAATATCAGGAATGTTCAGAAGATGAACCTGATAACCTGATGCTGGTGACCTTGGGAGACTCCCAACCTGTCACAACAACAAAATTAGGGATAAAAATAAAGAAAAGTTATTTTACCAACTTTTCTGATATTTTTTACTTTGAAAATCAAAGCAAACAATATCTACCTACATTGTCATAATAAAAATAGTACTTTTAAAAAAAAATAAAAAATAAATTAATAATAACTGTTATATATAATACATTTTAAAAAATGTTTCAATAAAAAAAAATTACTATTCAAAATTAGCTCAATATTCATAATGTATTTTCAATATTTATATTTTTATTCGCTAGTGCTTGCACAAGGTTACATTAATACAGCAGTTAAAGGATTAAGTACTATCTACATAAAAAACAGACCATAAAGTAATATAAATTACAGGGCCTCTATTTCCTCCTGATGGTGGCCTTACTACCTGAATATATATATACCATTTCAATCAGAAGAAATGGCTGGTTTCAGAAATATGCATGCATGCTGTGTTTTATTACAAATATTTACAGCAATTCAAGTCAAATCTTATCACTATTTCATTATTTAGCATCTTAAAAAGGAATCTGCAACATTACTTTTGGTGAGATTTACTTTCTCACTCCAATGATGATGATTTGTTAGCGAGATTATTGCAAATGAAAATAGCAACTATTGAACTAATGTAAAATAGTTTGCAAAATTATTAAGAAACATTCACTTTCTAAAAATCACTAATAATTTTATCAATTGGCGAAAAAAATTCTTATTAACCAAAATAAATTTCCAAATAATGAATTCCAGTGAATAACTTAATGCAAGTCTTAATAGTCAATTACTCAATTTACCTTTATCTCAATTTCAACATCAGCTGCAGAAAAGGAAATACATCTATCCAACAAACTGAAACTAAATCAAAATTTCTAATACTCATTTAAATCATAAAAAGGGCATTTAAATGTACTTATTGTTTTAAACACTGGGATATGCCAATCATACAACACAAACTTTACAATTTTATTATTATTAAACTTCAGCATTACCAAAATTCTTCCTAAATATAAAAGTGCAAAAAAAAATTAAAAATTCTACTTTTAGTTATCAGCTTCAAGATGCAGAACAACAATTTGGATCCCAAAAAGCAATTAAATCTAATTGAAAATTAATGTAAGCAAGAATCGGTTGAATATGAGGAACAATTTTTTCTTCCTGTGTCAGTCACTTCCTTTCACCACTACACAGCAATACAAAGGAATCAGTCTGTCGAGATGTGTTATCCACGAACCAAGCCCTACTAACTATTTTTGTGTCATTTCCAGCTTTGAAGGACAATCTCAAAATTCTGATACTCTGCAACAGGCTGGTAAAGTTATGGCCATCTTCAGAAAGAATAAAATGATTAGGCAGCTATGAATAATATATAAACCTATATATCCACTTATAGAGGTTCTATCAGATTAGAGTCAGGGTCTATTAGAGGCATTTCTGGTAATTTTACATAATGTTTCAATGCTTATTCATACCAATAGCTAAAAGGAGTTTTAAAATTGAAATGTTTCTATGATGAACAATAAAATGACAAATGCCAGCATTTACAACTAACAGTAAGCATTAAATTGATGCAGAATATAATCAATAAGCATCATTTAACAGTAAAAGGACATCCTAATCCTTTGGGGAAAAAAAGCTCACCACAATAAACAGTGAAAGAAAAAGAAAATGCCAACAAAACTTCAAATTCATCAATTAGTCAATATTTTCGATACAAAAGTGTTGCCCTTATAATAAACTGCAAAGTGAATTACAAGGCTTGCTATAAATTTAGTTATTCCATTGGAAAAACACCACTTGCTCTAAGCTGGCTATTAATTTATTTATTTATTTATTGGTAATTTCAAATGTTTCTTTTTTCTTTCTATTTATTTAGTTTTATTTTGAAATATTTTTTTTAATGATAATGCTGATGAGGACAGCTTCATTATAACATCTATAAATTATAATTCTTAATCACTACTTAAAATAATATGAAACTTTTATGTAGGGGTTTTTGAAATTTGTACTTACCTGATGTAACTGGCTGTTGGACTGCTAGAGGAACAGGTGCAGTTGATTGAAGAGATTGGAATGGCTACAAATATTCAAACCAATTGCTAAATTATTAGGCTTTAGTACACCTAAATATAAAATTAGATGATTATTTTTTATCAGAAAAATTAGGAAATTTTCATAAGAACCTTTTCCTTTTGCCATAGAAAATCTTAATACTGATACAACCACAAATGAAATTAATAGCAGGCAGAAAATTAAAATCTGCATGAAATTGGAAATGCATATTTAAATTGTTTCAATCTTCCACAAATACAGTGTTACCTCCTTTAACGAACACTCTGAATAGCGGACACCTCTAATTAGCGGACATTATTGCGGGTCCCAGTCCCTTACTATAGGACATTCCATGTTATCCACTCCGAATAGCGGACACTCTGCACAGCAAACAGTTATTTTAATTGTAAAATTATTTTTTTTTTTTCGATTAACTTTTAGACAAACACATCATGGTTGTATTTACATCTGTGTCCCATACATTGATACATTGTATCGGTATCTCCCCCCCATACATTGATATATTGTATCTGTGTCCCATGATTCATGTGTCCCATGAGGCCCTTGTTTCACTGCAGTTGCTTTGTAAATGTCAATACGTACTTCATAAAGCTATCCTATAAACGTGTTGATTGAATTTAGTATGAATTAAAATGGCATCAAAAAGGAAGAGATTGGCACTGAAAGAAAAAATTGATGTTCTTGAAGTTGCTGAAAAAGAAAAGCTGAGTGTGCGTTGTCTTGCTGAAGACTCAGATAAGTGAACTGTTACAGGACAAAGATGAGATTAGAAAACTGTGGATGGTGAATTCAAAAGAAAATTTGAAGAATTTGAAGTTTCGTAAAACTGAAACAAGCAAAATCAACGAAGTGGTCATAAAATGGTTCTATGCTGCTCATGCAAAGAACATTCCTATAAGCGGTGTTTTGCTTCAAGAAAAAGCCAGAGAATTCGGTCAAACTTTAGGATTGGACAAGTTTAAGGCATCAAATGGATAGCTAGAAATTAATTTTCTATATACTGTAATTAATTTTGTCATTATTTTAAGTAAGACAAACGGATTAGCACTCATTTAAAAAGGAATATAGTAAATAATTTGCAATTGTTCATATTCTCTCATATCACTATGGTAATTGTAGAAATTTAATTAAGATTGTATGTAATTTTTCATTAAATGACATGCTATTTAGCTAAAAAATGAAAAAAAGATAGTCCTCCCCAATAGCGGACACCACCCAATAACGGACAAAACTTCCGGTCCCGTGACTGTCCGTTATTCGGAGGTAACACTGTACATAAAATGACAACACAACATTATAAAGCCTATTGGCTGAGGCCAAATATACTTTGTGCTAAAATACTACTACTTCAAAAAATAGGTTTATAATATGTAATTAATAAGAACTAAGAGGCCTACATAGGATTTTATTTTGGATAGGACCAAGTTAGGGAGTCAATCTTCAATAACCAAAATACCTCCCAAAATCTTCAAAGTGGGAGGGAGGGGACAGGGCTTACCTTCCAGCTATGTACACTTAGGAATCATGCTACAAATATGCAGACTTATAATGCATTGAAGAATTCTGTGGTAAGTCTAATTAATATATAATTATTTTCAATAAACTGGAAACAAAAGAAAGTCTAAGAAGTACATTAAGAACCTGAATATTCAGAATTATGAACTGTATTTTTAGCTATGAAAACTGGCACATCATCTAAATTTGAAAAGTGTTCAAAAATCATAGTTATGCTTTTCAATGTTTGGAACAAATCCTGTTTGCTATAATGTAATTCTCAATTAACAGAATATAAAATAGAAAAATCTATAAATATTAGAATAAATAAAAATAAAATAATAATAAAAATTAATAAAATAAAAATTGTAAGAAAAAATGGAAATAAATAAAGCGCATTTACTTACAAAAAGTTGAGAGTTATAAACATGGTAATAATCTGACAGTTTCGGAATACTAGGCGTATTCCTTCATCAGGGACGGCACAAACATATAGGACATTAAAACAACATATAGGACGACATGATGAGGGAAGGTATGTTGAAAGTGAGGGAAGTGAGAGGATTAAGAAAGTTTAGCAATAGTGACGGGCGTTTTGCCCGCCATTTATTGTAAGCTTTAAGCTGAATTATATAGAAAGATTCAGCTAGGAGACAGTGGGATAGTCTATTATGGTGCGAAAGGGGTTTAGCAGCTGAGAAGTTGGGGGTGTGTCCCGTCTCTTTAAAGTTTAAAGCTTACAACCCAAGCTATTGCTAAACTTTCTTAATCCTCTCACTTCCCTCACTTTCAACATACCTTCCCACCTCGTGTCGTCCTAAATGTTGTTTTAATGTCCTATATGTTTGTGCCGTCCCTGATAAAGAAATACGCGCAGTATTCCAAAACTGTCGGATTATTACCATGTTTATAACTCTCAACTTTTTTCTAAGTAAGTGCGTTTTATTTACTTCCATTTTTTCTTTATTTCATTACATGCACATTAAGCCTCCTTATTAATAAAAATTGTATTGTATCACAGCAGTCTTTTTGATGTTTTTGGAAATGAGAAATTTTTTAACACTGTCTGAAGTTTATGTAATCCATTATAGCACATATTCTAATAAAACAATACACAATTTCAATTCAGTTGCAAATATATACTTTTTGATGATAGATTTTGCATTTATCAGTAAATTAATATTTTTTTAAAAAGACGGCTATCTAATTTCAACAATCAGACTAAATATTTTTCAGCATATTATTCAGTACATACTGTTCTGAGCCTAATCGTTTTGGATTGTGTTCATTTGTGCTTAGTCTAGACTTAGCAAACTTGTTCTTTATTGTGCTGTGTTGTTGGAGATTAAAAAAAAAAAAAAACAACTCTCTCTTCCTTAAATCTAATACAATGCTACTATGTTTCTATTTAAATCAAAGGATCAGAGACTTTAGAATAACATAGCTGTAGACTTAACAATCATTCACAAAGTGATTTTCCAAGGTCCATGACTGGTCACTAAATCCAAGACATTTCAAATAGTTTAAAAGTAGCTTCAGCCAGTCAGTCTTTTTCTAAGGTCATTAAATGACAGACTGCACAGTTGCTTCTTTGCTCCTTTAATAGAAATGAACATGGTAGGTCAGATGAAAATCAAGTTGTATGGTACTATGTTTGTATGCAATATTAGTATACTGAATGCTTTATTTTTAATTGTCACAGATTTCTTCAGTTCATTTGTTTTCAACTTTTTTCCTGCAATATGACTTGTCCTCCATTTCACCTTATCCCCTGTGCAGTGCTGATATCAGTAGGGGGAAATTTTGTATATTTTGTGCAGTTTTAGATTTATATTGTAATCATGTAATTTATTTGTAAATTGTTTGGTGTATTTATTGGGTTGTAAAGAAAGTTCTGAGCATTTAGACAGGTGTATGCTTCAGTGTTCCGTATGTAGTCTTACTGTTTGAAAACACATGATATCATGAGACTTTGCTTCACAGTAAAGGTTGGTCGCAATCAGTAGAAGCTGTGTGTTTTTATTTAGTTTCAAATATGGATGAGCAATAGTTGCATTTTTGTCATGTGATGCTATTCTTCTATAAAGAGGGGAAAAAATGCTGCACAGATGTGTAAAAACATTTGTGAAGTGTATGGAGAGGGTGTAGTTGGTGAATCAACGATTTGGAGATGGTTTGTGAAATTCAAAGCCAGGAATTTCAGCTTGGAAGACGTGATCATACTGGAAGACCTTCAGCAATGGTCAATGATCACATAAAAGTACACCTGGAGGCCAACCCAAAATCAATGACTCAGGAGTTAGCAGATACTCTGAAATTCCCAAAAGTACTGTTCGTGAACATTTGGTGAAGCTTGGGTACACTTCTTGATATGATGTTTGGGTCCCACACAACCTGTCTGAGAAAAACTGCATCGACCAGTATTCCATCTGCGTCATGTCCTGAAATGCAACAAAACGGACCTCTTTGAAAAACAAATAGGGACTGGAGATGAAAAATCAATTGTCTATGACAATGTAGTCGAAAACGATCCTGATGTCAGACTAACGAACCACCAAACAAAACCAAAGTGGAATATTCATGCAAAGAAGGTGGGATTTCAAAGGCATTCTTTTACTATGAGTTACTCCCACACAATCAGACGATCAATTCGGATGTGTCCTGCAGCCAGTTCTAGAAATTGCACCACAACATTCAACAGAAGAGACCAAAACTAGCGAACAGAAAGGGTGTTGTGTTCCAGCAAGACAATGTGAGGCCTCACTGTGTCTCTGGTCACCTGCACAAAGTTGCATGAGATTGGCTGGGATGTCTTATCACACGCACCATACATTGCATCATCTGACTTCCACTTGTTTCGGTCCTTGCAGAATGCTTTCAATGGAAAATTATTCAGTGATTTCAATGTTGTCAAAAAGCCCTTGGAAAACTTCTTCACCTCCAAGTCAGCCCAGTTCTACATGAACGGGATTTTAAAATTGCCGGAAAGATAGACTAATGTCATGCGAAAAAAATGGGGAGGATGCTTTGATGAATAAATATTGTTTCTTAAATGCATATATTTGTTTCATTTCACCTGTCAAAAATGCTTAGAACTTTCTGGACAACCTAATATATATGTTTATTTTTAAACATTTGCTTTCTATTTTTTCTTTCTTTTTGTCATTGATCTCTTGCAAATCTTTCATTTATTGATTCCATAATACCTTCCACTCCTCTAGTGAAAATTACCTTGCGATCAGTGAAAGAACTTCATAATTACTTCACATTGCATGAATTCCAGAATGCATTCATTCCCACCACTTAATAATGGTACAACAGCCATGATGTACCCTCATGATATTTGGTGTTTGTGAAGGAAATTTGTGTGTAAAGTAAACTCATCATCTTAATTAGTTCCTTCTCAGTCATAACAAAATCATGAATTATGATGCTCTTTATCTGTATTTTCTTTAGTCATGGTGGGAAAATATGAGCAATGCTTTATGAAGATACAAATACAATTAGTGATGAGGTTATGGTCACTCATTTTGCAGAAAGCATAGAAAGAAACAGTTATCATTGAGTTTACTAAGAATCAATGCAGTGTAGAAAGAGAAAACTGTCAGGCAGATGTATTAAATCTATAGAAGTTTAGGTGAAGTTGAAGCATTCACAGAAATTGGATTTTCATGCCTTCACAAAACCATTAAATTAGTAGAAACAAAATATTCAAAAATATTTCACTGTTATTTTTAATTTTTTTCAATTTGTAGGATCAGCGATGCACTTTCAATGAAGGCGTAGTACATTCACTTTGGCAGCTTTTCATTGTCAGAAAGCTTATCTTTTTTCCCTTCTCTGGACTTTCATCATTATAGTGTAAAAATGAGTCAAAACACTTATCTACAACTGCTTGCTGATTCAGGTACACTAGTGCAAATCCAGCAGTGCTAAAGAATGATAACCACTGCAGAAGAATCCTGTGTGTTACCCAACAACCCTTATGAAAAGATACTGTTCCTTTACATTTTTCATTGACAGTTAGTGTAAATACTGACATAAAAAAGCTGATGAATGATTTGAGGAGAGACTGCTCGCTAAGTCCTCCAACTTCTCCTCCTCCTTTAGTTAGGTGTCTGCTGAGCTAACTAAGAGTCAGCAGACTATTTTTCTGTATCATTTTCATTCATTATGAAAATATAGTTAGCAGAAAATATGTCATATCAACAGCTGAGTCAGGTAAATCCTCTCATCGCTCTTTCCACTAATGGAGCAATTTCTCCTCTCTATTTCTGAAGTCCATAACGATGAAGCTGTTAAAGACATTGATAGCTTTGAAGTGTCTTTATTTGCACTGAACTAAGTCCGATGATTACTTGTCTTTTATCTGAAGAACAAGGTTCACATGTAAGTATCTTTTTTAAGTCAATCCTCTTCCTTCACTGCCAAGAAACAGCTACTTTTCCCACTTTTCTTGGGGATAATCTATCCTACACATCTTCATTTTTGGTCTTTTTTTTTATATAAAACTTTTCACCTATAAAGATAACATTTATTTTATAATTTACTCATTTTTGAAAACTTAATATCAATATTATTTGCTCAATCATTTCTACCAGAGCTTCTCAACCAGTAAGTTAAAAAAAAAAAAAAATCTGAGAGTTCATTTGTAATGAGCATTTAGCTTCACACACAGTCAAATGCTCTAATCTAGATTAAATTCTGGATGTTGAATATCCTGGACAAACACAAATTTAAACTATACTCTGTTTTATTCTAACAATGAAGTATTCATTCACATTCAAATCAGTTTAAATAATATTTCAGAATATTTTGAAATGTTTCAAAGAGCTTATTATTCATCTGTAAATCATATTGAGGTTTTTCCAAATGATTCTATATGCAGTAAAAGCAGTTAAAAGGTTTGTTTTGAAACAATATTTGGGGTGCTAAGAGATTTTCATATATTCCCTGTACAAAGTTGAAAAGGTAGGTCAGGAATAAAAAACAAACACTATTCATAGTGGAACATAAGTCTACAAATGCCACACGAATCTGCTAGAAGGTACACTAAGATTCAGAAATAAAAGACAACACAGTAAGGTAGATAACATGTTTATTAGTCTTATGTTTACAATATGACAGTCAGGTGTACACTTACAGGCTCACAGTAGATGCTCAAAGTTTCACACAATCTCTGATGCAAATGCGCAAACATTTGATGATTGGGCACACGTCTGTTGGGGGACCGTTCACAATACAATCGTACAGTGGCTTATCTGTTTCTGTTCTCTGCTCCCATAGGCTAGGTGCATATCTGCCCTCTCCGCATTAGTGAAGCAATACATCCTATCTGTACAAAGTTAATGTCTCAAATGACAATGGCTCACACTACCCAACTAATGTGCTGCCAAACAGCGCCATCTAGCACATTCGGGTGGTGTTTGTGGACATACGTTCCACTAGTATTGTAGTACAGAATACATAGTAAGTGCCAGCAGCTAGCATTTCAAAATGGCTACTTTCACAGGTTCAGAGCATGATCGTTGTGCTTTTTGGTTTGAAAAAATGAAGTCTGCGACAACAGTGCAACAGAAATTTAGCACCAAGTATGGGAAGGATCCTCCCAGTAGACCTAGAATTTATTCTTGGCACAAGAATTCTGTTGATACTGGTTGTTCTGTTTGCTATGACAAATCCCTGGGAAGCCCACGTATTACTGATGCACGTAACAAGTGAGGGAAGGGTTTGTCTGTAGTCTTATAAAATTAATACAGTGTGCATCTTGTAAGACTGACATTCCACAACTAACCATTTGGCACGCTTTAAGATGATGTTTGGATTTCAAAACATACAGATTTGCCATAGTGCAAAAAAAATTACTGAAAATCTTTGTTAACTTGTTAACTCACATGAAAACGGCATGTGAGACGTAGGTAGCAGTACGGCAGTTTTTACATTCATATTGACTCATCGTCTGCGACGAGTCTGCAAATGGCATGTTTCACATTTGTGCCATTTTGGAGGTATCTGGGGCTGATCATCAGTTTGATTTGGTTGTTCATGGGGAGCATATCTCTTCAATTTGTGTTGGAGATGTGCTGGCATCCCAGTGGACTTCAGACTGCGTTGAGCAAGTTGACCAAGCACAAGTTTGTGAGAGAGTTGTTTTATGAACAGTCTTCTTCTCAGATCTGTGTTCCCATTACCCACATATATGATCTGCGAATTGATTGCACCAATGTTTAACATTGTAAAAAAAAAAGATTACCATGGGCCACCATTTTATATTCCGTGACACGCTATATGCACCACTCATTTTATCTACCATATCGACTTCTAACTTTGTTGAATTGCAGAAACTGATTATTTCTGGTTTATGTTTTTCACCAGTCGAAACATCAATTGCTTGGTCGTCATGCAATGATGATACCAGGAGGACAGTTTTTTTTTTTTCTATGGAATGTATGATACCAATGTATCCCATTAAGACTGAAACCAAAAGTAGAGGAGTACTGTGCTCTGTCTTTGGTGACAATGAAATCTTGTGGCAGCTCTCTTCTATTTTTTCTTATCGTGCCAACGTACAACAGTTTTTCCTGTTTTAGTTCACTGACAAGACTCACCTGTGTAAACCAGTTGTCTGCCTTGATGTGTCTTCCTGACCCAAACAATGGCTCCGCCAATTGTTTCACCACATCTGGTGCCTTGTTGCTTACAGAAAAGGGTCCATTCTCTTGTTTTCCAGCATAAATTTCCATGTTGTATGAATAGAACAGTTTCACATCTACAAGAGAGAAAATTTTTATCCCATATGTATTTGGTTTGGATGGAATGTATTGCTGATAGGGACAATTTCCACGGAAAGCAGGCAACATTTCGTCGATTGTGACGTTGTCCCCAATACAGTAACTGACTTTGCAGTTGTTTACAAATTTTGTGAAAACATCACGTATTGGTGCGAGCCGATCCAGTTCTTTTCTGGCGAATCGTGTTTCCAGGTCATCACAAGGCTAAACTTAGCAACGCCGTCGTCATCGGTTCCCCATAGTTCCTCGAGGGAAAGTCTATTCGCCTTGTAAACACCAGCCAAGTACAGTAAACCTATGAATGCTCGTATTTCAACCAAGTCTGTATGTTTTGCATCCCATTCTCTGCAAAATGATTCTTTGATGGTATTTATATACTGATTAGTATACTTCACGACATCATTTAGAATATCATCTGTAAAGAAGCAATTTCAGCATTCGATAGGGGTTTTTGCTGACTTCGCTGCACCAATGACTCCAGGTAAGTGCATAATGATATTATGAGACCCCCTGCGCATCCTGCTTTGCCGAGGAGTCTTGTACCACTTGGTGACTATCTTTCCCCAAATAAAAATCGCTATTTTCTTCAATTCTGTCATCGTCATCGGTACCCTCTTGTTTGGTCTCTGATCCCTCTTCACATGTCTCTATACTATCTTCTGAATCAATATCGCTTTCGTCACCAAAATCTTCATCTCAGCAGTCCTCATCGTCTTCATCAGCCGCCTCCAATAAACGATGGATTTCGGCAAGATCTTGAGGGTTAGTCAGATCATACGCTTTTTTGGACATTGTGTTGCCTGAAAGAAACAACAATATATAATGTTATGAAAATGTAATGTTAACTGTGGAATGGATGACTACTGGAACTACAGGAACTTGATTTATATATTATTTTACTTACCAATATTCGATAGACGCAAATATCACAACAGCAGGAACCAGAAATAGCAGGAAAGTGAAACAGCAACCACATGTTCTTCTCTAGTGGTAAGATCTGCAACTATATATAGACGCTATATGCAATTTCTTTGCATTATCATAAAACACAATAATTTATTTCCATTGGATACTACAACACATGTTCAACAAAATGTCTTTGTCCCATGATCCGGCACAATGTGCTTGCAAAGCACATTCCAAAAACATACCAAAGTTTATAGATAATTACGAAATATTTTGTAATATGACATTGCTAATGACACAATGTGATACAGTATTAAAAATAAATGGGAAAAGTTATTCGTCAAACTGCAACGTAATCGGGCACAATGAGCCTATGCGATCATTTCGTCTGTCAACCGGAAATGAAGAACAAAAATCACTAACTGACCTTGCCATTGTTATTAGCACTGGAAAAGCGGAAGCTACTAGGATGGAGACCTCGCGAAAAAATTTAGCGGGGGAGGGGCAAACAAAAGAGTTAGAGGTGTGCCTAGCAGATCGGTTGCGCCCGACGGAGAGTTAAATAGTACAGAGATAATGAAAATCCTATAACTAACTTTATAATTAAAACATTTTGGCATTAAAGCATTTAGATTTACTATCTTTTCTTCCTAATTACAGCCATTTACAAATGAATTAGAATGAGCTGAATTGCTCAATAATAAACTGTTGCTTTTATTAAAATTAAATTTTACCTACCTGCTGTAACTGTGCAGTTATATGAGCTACAAAATCCTGATGCTGCTTCTGTAAAGCTGCATATTGAGTTTGGACAGCACTGGTAATAGGAGTTATGACGGCAGCATGTTCAGTAATGAGGTTTGCCTAAGTTACAGAGATAGCTTTTATTAAGGTCAAAACAAAATATTTCTAAATTTATATAATCAGCTGAAATCCTAAAGAAATAAACTTTATA
The DNA here is from genome assembly GCA_023159025.1 of Thereuonema tuberculata. NCBI lineage: Eukaryota > Metazoa > Arthropoda > Chilopoda > Scutigeromorpha > Scutigeridae > Thereuonema > Thereuonema tuberculata. The sequence goes on from JAFIDM010009631.1 coordinate 3,623,046, forward strand.
TAAAAAACTTCATAAAAAGATTTATCAAAATAAAAATATTTTACAGCCAACACACAAGCATTGGTGAAAAAACATTTATAACAAATTATAAATCATGCCTGGTTTTGCCCAAGCACAGGCTTTTACGAGCACCTTATCAAAATTTTAACAAAAAGCTCAAAATGTCAATTAGCATAACCAGAATTTATAATTCCACCTTCAAAAGCATTAAAAGTGTTTGTATGAGGTAACTATCTTAAATTTGAAGTTTTATATCCAATATCCCTAAGTGGATAGCATTATGCAGAGATATTCCGGTGTTCTCCCCTTCTCATGCAGATCTTGTTCAGATAAGACATTTTCATAGAGCAGCAAGAAGTATTTCAGAGAGATGGGAAAATGAAAAAAGATGTAAGGCAAAAACTAAAAGTTGAACACTAAAATAGAAAGACAACAATTTTATATATCAGGAAGAATCTGACTTACAGCAAAATGATTCAACACTGAAGTATAAAGATACATCACAAATGAAGCATAATCGTCTATTGCTGATATACTGACGGAAATGGAAATACCAACACTAAGATGGAGTTATGCTAGGTGAATGAAAATTACACAGAATATTTGTCTACACTCATGGACAAAAAAATTAGCGCACCAAGAAGGAGTCGTCAAAATGAAACGAAAATTTACATACGTAATGACTACTTTGATATAAGTAAATGATAAGAAAATCAAAGAAAAGGGATAATTTATTTCAGAGAAAAAGGCAAAAGAACGGAGGAGTTAATACTCCGTTGGACCCCCTCTAGCGCGAATGCACGATGCGATACGATCGGGCATTGAGTCATACAAGTTCTGTATGATGTCTTGAGACATTTCGTTCCATATTTGCTGTAACCTTGCCTCTAGTTAGTTCAAACTCGTGGGATGCCCAACTCGTCGTCCCAAATGATCCCAGATATGCTCGATTGGAGACAAATCTGGGGATCGGGCAGGCCAAGGAAGGGTAGTAACAGTGCGGAGACAGTCTTGTGACACCCTTGCCGTATGAGGCCGAGCATTGTCTTGTTGAAAAATGGCTCCTGGGAGCTGTTGCATGAGTGGCAACACATGTGGTTGCAGGATTTCATGAACATACCGCTGGGCTGTCATGGTGCCACGGAACAATACTAGGGGTGACCGTGTATTGTAGGCAATGGCACCCCATACCATCACACCAGCTGTGGGAGCGGTGTGTCGCTGTACAGCAAAGGCAGGATTGAAGCGTTCACCACGGGCTCTCCACAGACGAACACGATTGTCATCACTGCCGAGATTGAATCTGGATTCGTCGCTAAAGACGACCTGGTTCCATTCCGCTGCAGTCCAGTTTCCTCGTGCGCGGCAAAACTCCAAACGGAGGCGTCGATGGGTGGGCGTCAAGGGCAGCACACGTAATGGGCGCCGCGATACCAACTGTCATTCAGCCAGGCGCCTTCTTATGGTTCGAGAAGACACAGCGGCCCCTAGTGAAGGTGCTACCTGTGCCTGGATGGTGGCCGATGAAGCAGTTGGCTGTACGCATGCATTTCTGACTATGTGGCGGTCTTCTCGACGACTGGTCTGTCGAGGGCATCCTGAGCCTGGTCTTCGTGTACATGACATCTCTCGGGTCCACTGGTCCCAACACCTCCTCACAACACAATCAGAGTGGCCTAATTGACGAGCTACTCGCCTAGCTGACCACCCAGCTTCCATCATCCCGACGATTCTCCCTCTCTCAAACTGCGACAACTGCGTATACTGTCTTCGAACGCGGCGTAATGGCATGTCTACCTCAGCTCTTCCTTTGTAAATGATTCAGCACACTCAAACAGGCTTTGGTTACCTGTTTTATACTCCATAGAGTACGATGTTCAACGCCCTCTACCGGCTATACGTAATGCGCAATCACGCTGCATTTCTAATCATTTGCATATCTCCCCGACATGTACCTTCATTGCAAGTTTCGTTACGATCCCGTAATTATTTCTTGGTGCTCTAATTTTTTTGTCCATGAGTGTACATCAGTTATTCCATTGATACCAGTTTCAACATCAAAACTCACATGATGAGTGTGCAAAGCCATATGAAAGTTCAATGTTGTCCTGCTCAGTGCCCTCTGTAGTCACCGCCATGTTGAATGCAGGCATCCACACGAGCATGTATCCAATCATTGTGGTGTGAGATGATGTTCCCCGCCTGCTGCATCTGTACCGTCAAATCGGCAATGGTAGTTAAAGGCTACAGATAAGTTCAATGCTATCGTCCAATCATGTTCCACAAATGCTCAATTGGTGAAAAATTTGGCGATCTTGTCGGCCAGGGTAGCATGTTAACATCTCGAAGAGCACAAGGTTGCAGCTGGGAATTGGGGACGAAAGTTATCCTGTTGAAACAGGCCCCCCCCCCCCCCCCTCAATACAGTTCATGAATGGCAAAACAACAGCTTCAATCACCATTCTGATGTAAAAGTTTGCCATTATTGTGTTAGCCATTATTGTGTTCTGGGGTTAGCCCAGATAGCCACCTTCACGTGGTCCCCCCTGTCAGTAACCGTATGGCGAAACTAAGCGCTATCTGGCATTCCTTCGGGTTGAGTCAACGGCCTTTGAAGCGGAAGAGAATATCAAGATATTCCAACGACCAAAAGGGCGGAAGAACTAAAGGGGAAGGACACCCCACAACAAACCACCAGGATCAGCTGGCTCCGGCTGAGAGTACCTGGTAAGGGCCCCTGCCTAGGGTGACAGGTGAAGAAGGTTGACATTGTGCAGAATGGCAAGCTAGGTTGGCGGCAAATGATCATTGTTGACAATGACGGCAACCATAGCTCCAGTTAGGATGAGCTACTGCACCTGGGGGAGGGAAGCAGTACCCCCCAGTACTCTATGAGGGCTAATGATAAGGACATCAGACTGGCTTCATAAGAGACTATTATGGGCATCGTTGGAGGACCAACACCAATGGCCATAATACTGCGATGTGGAAGGCAACGGGAAACCACCACATAATAACTCCCTAGTACAATCAACATGAACAGTACACCAAGTACAATGGCCTCCAGTCACCGGCAGACCTTAAATGGTCAGGGGGTGCTAAGAATCTCCGGCTCTGAGAACAAATGCTACAAAATTGCCACATGGAATGTCCAAACTCTCTACCAAGCTGGCAAACTTGAGAATGTTGTACAAGAGATGAATGAAAGTGGAATAGATATTCTAGGAATCAGTGAAGTAAGATGGACAGACAAAGGTGAAATATATACAAGTGATAGACACAAACTATATTATTCAGGAGGCAAACAGCATGAAAAAGGAGTGGGGATACTTGTAAAGAAAGAACTAACAAGACACGTAAGTGGGTGTACCCTCTACTCTGACAGAATAATGATGATCACATTGAATACACAACCTTTGAAACTGAATATAATCCAAGTTTATGCCCCAACAAGCACAACTACAGAAGCTGAATGTGAACAATTCTATGAAGAAATAAAGACTGTATGGAAACTAACAAAGTCTAATGAAATTACTATTATAATGGGTGATTTCAATGCAAAGGTTGGAAAGGGCAAAGAGGAAAATATTGTCGGCCCACACGGTCTAGGAATAAGAAATGACAGAGGCGACAGACTTGTAGAATTTTGTGATCAAACAAAAATGACTGTGATGAACACATGGTTCCAGTTGCCAAATAGAAGACTATATACTTGGAAATCACCTAGTGACAAGAAAGACAAAATTGTCAGAAATCAAATTGACTACATATTAATAAACCAAAGGTTCAAAAACTCAATCATAAGCACGAAAACATACCCAGGGGCAGATGTCAATTCAGATCATGTGCTATTATGTTCAAAATTAAGAGTTAAACTGAAAAAATTACCTCAACCAAAACCAAAATTGAAATTAAATACAGAAGTATTACGCGACCCAGCAATCCAAAAGATATTCAAAGAAAATACAGAATCAAATCTGAGTGAAACAAACCCTCAGGAGTTCAAGGATGGCTGTGAAAAATGGGAATATCTCAAAGAATCACTGAAAAAATCTGCAAAAGAATCAATAGGAAAAGGACAAATAGAAGCAAACCAAAAATGGATGACCCAAGCTATACTGGACATGATGAAGGAAAGAAAAATATATAAAAATATAGACCTAAACAGATATAAAGAAATCGACAGAAATATAAAGAGAGAAATAAGAATTGCCAAAGAACAATGGATAGAGGAGAAATGTGAAAAGATTGAACAAAATAACAAAAATCATAATGAATGTGGAGTACACAAAGAAATTAAAAAACTTTGTGGAATATATCATCAAACACCCACAAGTCATAACATACTTGACAAAAAAGGAGACATAATTACAGACAAGGACCGAGTTATTGAAAGATGGGAAGAATATATTAATGACCTATTTAAAGATAACCGGCCCCAGAAAAATGACTATCAAATAGAAGAAGACGAAGGCCTTCCTATACTAGAAAGTGAAGTAGAAAATGCCTTAACGCTACTAAGCACTGGTAAATCTCCTGGGGAAGATGGAATTTGTACAGAACTAATGCAGAATATGGGAGAAACCGGAAAAAAGAGATTACTGGAAGTTTTCAATGAAAGCTACCAAACTGGAATCATACCAAAAGACTGGCTAAGATCTACTTTTATACCATTACCCAAAAAGAAAAATGCAGTAGACTGCTCGGATTTCAGAACTATCAGTTTAATGAGTCATGCAATGAAAGTACTTCTGAAAATCCTACAGTGTAGACTAAAACCAAAGATAAATTCAATAATAAGTCCACAACAAATGGGATTTATAGAAGGTATAGGAACAAGAGAAGCAATTCTGAGTCTTAACATTTTAGCAGAAAGAGCATTAGAGATGAAACAGACTCTATATGTGTGCTTTATAGACTACTGCAAAGCATTCGATAGAGTACAACATGAAAAACTTTTTGAATTACTAGAACAGCTGGTTACTGACAAGAAGATTTTACGGCTATTAAAGACTCTTTACTGGGAACAAGAAGCTACTATAAAGATTAAAGGAGAACTCAGCAATTGGATACAAATAAAGCGTGGGGTGAGACAAGGTTGTGCACTCTCCCCAGATCTATACAATCTATACTCAGAAAAAATTATGCAAGAAGCACTTGAGAATGCCAAAGAAGGCATTAAAGTCAATGGAATATTAATAAATAATATTAGATATGCGGATGATACTGCACTAATTGCAACATCAGAACAAGATCTACAAAATCTACTTAATAGAGTACACATACAAAGCAATAAAATGGGTTTAGAAATCAACACAAAGAAAACAGTAACGATGGTAATAAAGAAACAGAAACAAATCAAAGTTCCAATAAAAATCCAATGCAATGGAGAAATAATACGTCAAGTACAGTCTTTCCAATATTTAGGAAAAACATTTACAGAAGACAATGATAATATATCAGAAATCAAGCGAAGAATAGGACAAGCCAAAAAATCATTCACTGATCTTAAAAAGTTTCTCTGTGATAGCAGAATAGGCTTCAACCTCAGAATAAGAATGATGAAATGTTACGTTTGGTCTACTTTGCTTTATGGATGCGAAACATGGACATTAAAAAAAGATGTTGAAGACAGAATTAATGCATTTGAAATGTGGATATTAAGAAAAATGCTTAAAGTTAGCTGGATAACACACACAACTAATGAAGAAGTCCTACAAAGAGCTGGCCAAAAGAGATCCCTTCTAAGAACAATTCAAAAACGAAAGACAGCATACTGCGGACATTTGATTAGAGGTCCAAAGTTTGAGCTACAAAGACTTATTCTGGAAGGGAAAATCATCGGTGAAAAAGGAAGAGGACGTCCAAGAAAGAAGTGGATGGACGACATCAAAAAATGGACCAATATAAATTCGGAGGAAATCTTCCACAAAGCCAAAGACAGAGTGTACTGGAAACAATTGATCTCCAACATCCAATAAGGATAAGGAACTAGAAGAAGAAGATTATTGTGTTAGAGATAACTACCGGGGAGGGGGGTCATGTTATCATTCAAAATCCCTCCCCGTAACATAATGCCTGGGGTTGGCCCGGTATGTCGACAACAGATGCAGCTTACCAACAAACCTCCTCCTGACTCGTGTATGTCCATCACTGCTACCGAGGCAGAAACAACTTTCATCAGTGAATACCACAGAGTTTCATTCTGCCCAACAATGGACTCTTTGTGTGACAACACTGAAGATGAATTGAATGGTGGGTAGGAGTGAGTGGCAGACATGCCATTGAATGTCTAGAGCGGAGACCAATCTCCAGTAGAAGATTCACAACAGTTCTTGTGGTAATGCTGGGTCTCACTGTGGCTGGAATTTCCATTGCAGATGCCCTGGGATCTGCCAGGGCCACCCTGCAGGATCTCTAGTGGATTAGGAGGGCCTGGACCTCAGTCATCTGGTAGCAGTGCCTTCTTGGGACCATATCTGCCATCACTTGTACACAGTGGAGATGTCTTGACCCATTCTTGTCATGATCTCACGAAATGAAAATCCACCCTCTCAAATGCCTACCTCGTTCAACGTGGGTTAATTAGAGATACGCAGTTCATTGTCACCTTTGCGGAACTCTATATCTTCTACCACAGCCTTTCAAAGTGATAATAATGCTTACAAACAGCTCTACACGTGACTAATGGAAAATTCCATTACGCATTCGTCATGACACTGCATGTGCATCATGTAAGTTGTGACGTTGAAACTGGTATCAATGTAATAACTCATGCAGACAAATATTCTGTGTAATTTTTATTCACCTAGCAAAACTCCATCTTGGTGTTGGATTTTCATTTCGATCAATGTATATATTTTTTTGTTTTTATGAAACTTTCATTCTATATTAAACATGTAAAAGCAAAAATACTCTTCAAATTTAATGTCATGTTTGAGTGAGCTCCTGTTATAATGGTAATAAACAAATAAATACACTGGACAAACTATAGCAGAAAGTTATCAACTGTATTATGAAATCTGTAAACCCATGACACACAATTATTGATGTAGTGCATGTAATTGAGATACATTAACAGGAATGATTGATTATTGATTAAGGAAGTTTTTCTGGAGAAAAACAGCTTCATTCATCCTATTTATCTGATAATGTCATTTAGCTCAGTTTTTTGACATTCTATTCTTAAAACAATATGACATGGAACAACTGATAAGATAGAAAAGCTACAAATGAATGGAAAGATAGTTTCCTGGGGTTCCCCTTTTGTAGAAATAAAATGCTGTCTTTAACTTATAACACTACTTTCTTTTGCTTTCCCAAGAAATAGATCATGACAAATGGACACTGGAAAATCATCATCATCATCATCATCATATTCCAGACACGAAATTAGGTCAGTGTTGACCTGTTTCGGTTCCAGCTACACAGGGTCCAGAAGGCGTTTCTGTGGGCGGCCAGGTTGTCTTTTTCCCTGAGGTTTGTAGTGAAGTAATTCATAGGGTATTCTATTTGGTGTCATTCTGGAGACATGTTGTAACCATCTATTTCTATATGTGGAAATCTTCTCCTTTATACATATTAAACGTAATTTCACAGTAACTTATGTATATTATATATAAAATAAGAGTATGCAAAGGAATATATTAATGTCCACAGACATCTATGAAAAGATCACCCTTTTCAAAGGCTGACAATAACAAATTGCTTTGTTTCATCTACTGCCTTGGCTCCCCAGTGGAAATCAGCAAAAAATTTTCCAAAACTGACACTCAAAAATAAAATAAGCATATTAAATGGTGCACTGAGTAACTTCAGGGCCTTAATAAATAGAAGATCCTTTTTTTTTTTCTGACAAATCCTGCTTTTAAATATTTGAGTGAAATCCTAAGCAGCAGCTCTACTATGGAATAACAGTGACAAAACAAACAAGATTCCGCAACAATACCAACAAATTCTGGCAATAGGTCAATAGTGTTTGTGCAGCTGGTTGATTGGCTGGTTGATTTTTATGGGGTAAAAGCATCTTAGGCTATGCTGTACCAAGAAAGGTAAAAAGGATAATAGTTAAATATCAACAGATAAAAATTATATATAGACAAAACTCGAGAATATCCTTCCACTGAACAACATTCATATAAAAGACCATTAAAATAGGAAAATAAGAATGTCACGTGAAGTTATAGATGTTTATTCTGATCCTGCTGGGCCCAAAACGAAACAGAAGAAGAATGCAATGAAGATAATGGCATAAAATAAAACATGGTCAAAATAAATGAATAAAAGAGAAAACATGCAAAACCTTGATTCTATATACAATAAACAAGTTTAATAAAATGGATTAACCTACAAGGATAATAATGAGTAAGTTACACAAGGAATAAAATATGGTTTAATGTGGAAATCACATACAATAAGATAAATAAATAAAAATATATATTACAACTAGCGCAAGAGAAATGCATGGCAAGATGATCGACTTAGTCCTTAATAAGAATAAGACACGGTTTAATACAAAAAATACAGTCAGGGAGATGCTTGATAGTCTAGATAATGCTGTTATCATGTAGCAGCAGTCTTGCCGATCTGGTCAGCAGCTAAATGAAGAAAAACTTATTTACAGTATTGTCCTAGTCCTTAAGTCACTAGTTACCTGCAGTTTGAACCGTAGTTTTACTCATCTGGCTAGAGTAGATGATTTCTTGAAGCACAAACACGGCACAATGAATTTTCACAAATTCCAGAGTTTGCTAAACACATTCACTTGGCGATGAAACTAAGTACGGATAAAATGAGCCCATTCGCCCATTGTCCGTCGAACTGTCTACTATTAACTGCTTTAAAATTATGAGTCTCCAACCTAGACAATACTCATATCAAAATCTTGATTCAATATACAATAAACAAGTGTAATAAATATGATTATCTTATCTTATCTTATATAGCCCGTAACACCCAATACTGGGTATGGACGCTCTCCTACCAGAGGAGTTTAGGCTAGATACCGCAAGGGGGCGCCAAACCCAAGGGAAGAAACGGACAACACAGAAGAAAGGAAAGTGAAACACCCATGCCACTGCCGGGATTCGAACCCAGGAACTGGCGCATTGGACGCCACGGCTGGCCGCCGCCGAGACCGCACGACCACGCCAGCACGGCATAAATAGGATTAACCTACAAGGATAATAATGAGTGAGTTAAACAAGGAATAAAATATGGTCTAATGTGGAAATCACACATTACACTGGTGGAAAAATCTGTGGAAATCACACATCTCTTATCGACTAGTTAGGTAGGAGACTACACTTTTCGTGTTTACAAGGCGACAGTCAAAACTATTTCTGAGTACATTATAAATTAATCTAAAGATGAAAGGAGAGGGGAAGGGATTCCACAGCCTAAAATAATTGGTTATGGATGATAGAAGACAGTAGGATTTAGCAAAACATAAAGAGAGATAAATAGTAAGGAGTGCAAAAAGAAAGGAGGGGTCAAATTCCCATGGGAAAAATACAGTTGCGCAATAAAGGAAAAAGAAAGGTGGCCAGGGTAAGGGGAAAAAAAAGAAGAGAAAATAGAATAAAATAGGGTGAAAATTAATAAAATAAGAAAAAAAAAAAAAACTAGAAGCTAAAAGTTAGGAGAGAGAGAGAGAGAGAGAAAACATACACATTGATTAACAGAATTACTTTGAATTGAAGAAATTCATGTGTAAAGAGATAAAGTTTTTTGACAAAAATTTAGTGATAGTTGAAGTGCCTCTACATACAAGTTTCGAATAACAGCACCAAGGTGTAAATTGAGGGCCTGATGATGAATAGGATCAAGTATGTGAACTTCAAATGGCCGTGCAGAGCCGTAATCCAATTGTGATCAGATAAGGACTTTGTAAATGAATAACAAGGCCAAGCAATCGCCACCCCATATAGCATGAGAAAGCACTTTAAGGCAGTTTAATTTTAAAATACACCTTTTCCTCAAGTTCTGTATGTGTTCTTGAAAATTTTATGTAAAAAATGAGCCAAGAAATCTATGCTGAGATGTACAGGGAAGTTTGAGGCCACCAAGGATCAGGTTGGGTTCAGAAAAGATCCCTTGACCTTGATTGAAATATAGAACACTTTATTTGACACACAGAATGACTTTGACACACAGACTTTGACACACAGAATGTAAAGACACTGGAAACAGTCCATTCATGCAATCAATTCAAACCTAATTGCAGCTGTCTCTCAATCACACGTAAATTAACAGAATGCCAAGAGATCTGTAAGTCATCAACTTATAAAGAGTTGTGGATAAATGGAGACAAAGAAGATGTAATTCGATTTACAGAAAAAAAAAGGTAACATTCAAAACACAACCCTGAGGTAGTCCTAGTTATTGAGGATAAGAAGTGAAAAAAAGTTGATCCCAGGCAAACTTGAAACATATGAGCTGCAAGAAAATTTTGAACAAAAACAGGCATGTCACCACAAAGGCCATAACTGTAGAGATCTTTGAAAATACCAAATTTCCATATGCGATTGTAAGCTTTCTCCAAATCGAAGAAGATGGAAATTAGATGCTCTCTATTAACCAAAGCTGTGTTGAATAGTAAATTCTATAAGGGTGAGTCTAATGAAAGTGAGCTGGTCTTCTCCCAGATTGAATGGTTTCGTCCAGTGACTTTGCAACCCATGTGAATGACAAACCCCTTACGTTTGCCTTATGCACTGTTTTGTCCAGCGATGTACAGTGGATCTGCATTACTGCGTGTTAAACAAAGGTGTGTATCACAATGGATGATGCAAAAGAAGAATAGTGTGATGTGGTTAGATAGCTGATGATGTTTCACAACAAGACATGTATACTTGCATGTCTGCAGTTTATAGTAAAAATTGCATTTCACTGGCCACTGTGAAATGATGGTGCAATGTTTCCAAGAAGGACGTGGAATCTAAAGAGTTGACCTGAGACCTGGACAAAGCCATTGGACCATAACACCACACATCAATGCACAGGTTGATACATTGATCCAAGAAGATCGACGCTACAGTTTTGATTATCTGACCTCAAAAGTGAACGTTAGTCAAGGCTCTGTGCACACGCTTTTCACCAACATCTGAACATCTGTTCTGTGCACAATGGGTTCCCAAGGTTCTGAGTGAAGAATACAAAGACTAGGAGCTGCATTCACTCATCTCGTGTTATGAGTAACACAATCATGAGCTCTTGCATCAAATTGTAGCCACAGATGAAACCTTGGGCAACCATTAAGAATCAGACACATGACATCAAACCTGCAATGGAAGCATCTCGGTTCGATGCCCCCAAAGAAGGCCAAGACAAATCTCCGCAGGAAAGGTTTTGTTGTCCTTCTTTTTCAACGTAAAGTGGCCTTTACTCATCGAATTTGCCGAACATGGGCAGACTGTCAATGCGGAACGTTATTATGCAACACTACAACATTTGAGCCTGCAATCAAGAACAAGTGCCGTGATGCATTGTCTCAAGGGGTCATCTTCTTGCAAGACACTGCTCGAGAATAGCTAATGTGACTGTGGAAACTAGTGAAGTTCAATTGGGAAACCCTGCAGCACCCCCCTTACATCCTGGATCTTTCCCCATGTGGCTTTCACGTGGTTGGTGACCTAAAGAGGAAGCTGAAAAGGCTGCAGATTTCATTCAGATGCGGAAGTACGGGAGGCAGTCACAGACATTATAGCCCAGGGACCACAGGACTTCTATGTATGAAATCACTAGGTTCGTTACACAGTGGGACAAATGATTTTATGCTGGAGGTGCATATTTCTGACATATTTGTTTTCCTTCTAAACATCATTTTGACTCACTTTTATTTGACTCACCCTTAAAGAAGAGCAAGATGGTTAAGAGTAGATCAATGCTGGAGAAAGCAACACTGCATAGAAGTGAGATGATTGTTGTTTTCAATTTACCACATTTGGTGTAAGTTGTCTCAACATTTGTTCAAGTGTATTGCACAAACAACTGGTAAGTGCTATGAGACAATAATTATTGGGATCACTGCTGTCTTTGGTGAAGTCATGACAATGGCTCAATGCTAAAAATCTGGAAACAAGTTTTTCAACCATATTTTTTTAAAAAATAGAAAGAATGACCTTCAATGAAGCCAGTGACAAGTGACACAACATCTCATAATGTATTCAGTCAGGGCGTTATTATCCAGGGCAAATATTAATTCCTCTAAAGAAAAGGAAAGGTTCTGTATTATAAGGCTCTCTAATGGCAGAAGAAAATCTTAGTGGAATAGCTTTGGCTCGATGTTTAATGACTTGGAAATCATGTGATAACGTAGCAGAGTTCGAATTCCGGGCAAAAGCTCGTCCAAGTGCTTTAGCTTGTTCAAAGATGCTGCCTATTTCATTTTTCATTTAGTATTTGCAAGGGTTGAGAAGAGATCCATGCATCTTATGAATCCTATCCCAGAGGGTCTTTGAAGAAATTTTACTTGTTACAGATGATACATAACATTGCCAGAATTCTTTCTGGGTAGTTTGTCGATACGTCGAGCAAAAGCTAGTGCTCTTTTGAAAACTAAAAGATTGGAAGATGTGGGATAATGAATGAAAACATTCCAGACTTTCTGTTTAGCTTTCTGTAATGAAGTGCATTCAGTATTTTACCATGGTTTAGGGTGCAAAAGGAACTGCATAGATGTTTCTGGAATTGTTGCCAGAGTAGCTAAAATGATTATATTATTAACTTCGTCAATAATATTACCAATCGTGTTAGAAAGATCAATGGCTTAAAGATTGCATTTATTAGTGAAACTGATCCGGTCAGTAGATTGAAATTTCCATCGAGGTGGATGAGAAGGAATAGCAGTAAAACATGGGAGTGTTTTCAAAATGACAGGGGATACGATCACTGCCTCCAGGGTTAATAACCTCCCTCGAAGCAGAGGGAGAAGAATGAAGCAGAACCCAATGCTAAATTGATTGCAGAGAAGGAAATTCAAGAGGACATGAAGTGCAAAGATGCTCATGTATTAAATATACAAAGATTGAATCAAACTGAAAGATCTTCGATAATAGTTCCTCTGGTGCTTGTAGCTGAAGAGCTCCAGACTGGAGAATGAGCATTTAAATCTGTAGGATTTTGGTGGAATAAATGTAGGAAGTGTGACTTCCACAATT
>JAFIDM010009631.1:3654868-3679165 GCA_023159025.1 Thereuonema tuberculata
AGGGGGGGGGGGGGAGAAACAGCTTATAATTATTGAAAAGTTTTGCATAAAAAAAAATCAAAAGTGGTAATTCATTTCTGAAAACTGGGGGGGGGGAGGTAGTTTTCTACATCTTTAGTTTAAGTGAATTATTTTTATTTATTTTTGTTTTAGCTTAAATCTACATTGCAACTTAAAAATTTTACATTATTCAATTTTTTAAATTGCAATGTAGATTAAAACCAGAGCTGGCAAATGGTAAAAAAAAAAAAAAATGATTAGTTACATTTTTTGTTTCTGGCAAAACACTAAATTTTTTGTTACACTAAAATCTAAATTTCATTTGTTGTTATTTTTAATGTTATGACAAAATAAGATGGGCTATTATTTATTTATTATAAATTTACTTAATCTATAGATGTACATTATAATCCAGTCAAGAAACCGAAACCCATGCGTTTTTTAGAGGGGACCTTTTTTTTTTTTATTGCAGTTCATTTTTGACATGCTAAGGGTGAAATTTAGTTTGGGAGCTACTTTTGTAATTTTGGTGTTTCACCACCATTTTGAAAAATTGTGGCCAGTCTTTGCGGTATGAGAAAATAACAAAATCTCCAGAACTACTTGGACAATTTTCATGTTTAAGATACCGTTGGATAGGTATTAAATCACTCTACACTTTTCATAAGTGATTGTATTTGAAGTCGAAGAAACAAAAAATTTACAAGAGGAAATACATTTTAAACAGTGTGGTTATGGTTCTAAAAGAAAAAGATAAAGTGAGGCACAAACCTAAAAGAAGGAATTCACACCCTGAGCTATCACCAGGAAGAGATTAGGATGGACCGTTTCGTCCGTTTTAGGACTCATCAGCCAGCCTAGACTTTCTTCGGGGGTAGGTCCCGCACTTGGGAGCAAGACCCGGGATCCTTAACCTTTCGCACCTTCTTAGTCTGCCATTGGTGGAGTTTGGCTGGCTGACGAGTCCTAAAAAGGACGAAACAGTCTGTCCCAGTCTCTTCCCGGTGACAGCTCAGGGTGCGAATTCCTTCTTTTAGCTTTGTGCCTCACTTTGTTATTTATTTTTTTTTTAATTATTCAGGCATGTTAAATTTCTCTTCATTTTGGTTATGGTTCTATTCCATTTAATTTTTAGTTTGCTTTATTTAGTTTTTACATTCAAATTTTTTTTTTTATATATACAATGACTGAATAACAGGCAAGGTGCTTAACCAAAAATTCAGAAACTCCTCATGATCGCCTAGCAACAAACTGTATATCCATTTACACTATAGGTGTTCATCATGTATGTAAGAGACAACTTCAACAACTTCTATGATGCAACAGATATCAATCATTGCTGTTATATGATGCATGAATAGTGAGACCAACCCCTAGGATGTCCATTCAAGATATCTTGTGTATTCAAATCTGCATGATTATGGGTGTACCATTGAATGCTGCTGATCTCTGAATCAATGCACATTACTGTTGCCTGAGATGGATGTAGACCAGCTGAAAAACGAACTAAGCAGCTTTCTGGGCTATTGACCGGACTTCTTATACAGAACATCAACTCATAAAGCTGATGTAAAGATGCTGAAGTATCAGTTCATCTCCTGATATATACTATACACTGACTGCTCAATTGAAAGTGGACAACTGCCGTAGTGGAACAACCCATGCAAATTCGGGCAATAATTTGAATATATTTGTTATAAAACAACACGATCATGTGTAGATGGAGTCATTTGTTAACAAATGACCACGGTAAAATGCCACCATCAAAGCTGAGAGTGGAGTAGTCATAGGCTGCCCACATTAGTGGCCAATGTGTGCGAGCCATAGGATGTAACGAACGCTGCTCGTTACCCGCGCTACGCTTTTATCCCCTCATCTCCTTTCCTTTTGTATATATTTCTATTATATATTTTCACCTTTCTTTATAATTTTCCTAATTCCAATATCTTAACCTAAAACAAATGCCGGTATTCATAGGGTTCCCTGCTTTAACTGCCGACAAACTGGCGCCTACAAACTTTTGTGCCTGTTTTAATGACTTCGGAAATGGCTCGAGAAAGCTTTTCGTAACGTCCACAAAGGCTATCAGGCCATGAAGCCTATTGTTTACCTTAAAAGCTTTCTCCAACTTTCTCCCTTTTTGTTATGTGTTTTTCTGTCAACAGGGGGAAAACAAAGGAACTGCCGACAGACAAACAGAGGTGTGCCAGAAGCGATAGAGGGAAGGAAATGCTTCGCCACCCCTCCCACGAGTATATACGTCGGTCCCTGAGAGAAAGGGTGGTGTTCCTGAGGAGGCGAGGTGCCACGGCAGGCGACCAGGCTCTGGCGGTCAGCGAGCCAGATCGCCGAAATGCCTGCCCGCCTCCACAATTGCCGACGACTACCGTAGCCTTTGACCGGACGCCGACGATAGCAAGCGGATGACAGCTGCAAAGATACGGCCCAGGTCCCGCGGAATGCGGTACCGATAGCAGCCACCGTATCCGCCTTCAGTGTTTTCATTTTGCCGGCTTCCACCGATTGAAGTCGGCGAATCCCTCGACACTACGCAGAGACATGCAGGCTGCGCCATTACGGAAGAGAGTCTAAGAAACGGCTTCGCAAGATACCCGACCGTCATTGATCTCCCGCCGCCTGACCTTCAACGCCCGGCCGCTGGAAAGCAGCGGCTCGCAGCGATCATCATCAGGATTCCCCATAGCACCCGAATCCTGAATCGTTCCGTCCGGAGGAACCCACGGGAATCATAGAGGCTGCCAGATCCCCCCTCGACGGCCCGACCACAAGAGTTCAGCGGACCCACTGGCAGTTCCCACTCCGACGCACGGCATACCCCGAGCTCCCGAGTCTTGGACAGTTAAACGGACCCTATGACCGGTTGTAAATAGCACTTGTAATCATTTATCTTTCTTATCATTTAATAAAATCTTTTCTTGTATATCTTACTACTGTCTTAGACTCCATATTCTTTAACTGAGAGGCGCGGGTCTTCTGATAAATCCCCCCGTCGCTAGGCTGGCTTTCCACGGCACCTCCCTTTATTTCCCCGTCCAATCTCCTCATTCACTCCCTTATTTACCTTCTCCCCCCTTGTCCCGTAGTCGTGGTTTGCTTAGGGATGCGTTAGATGGCGAGCGCCCCTAAAACAACACGTGACAAGGAGCAATACCAAACCTGCCAAAGTCGACCGTGGGTGCTATTATCACAAAGTGGAAACGTGAAAGGAGTGGAAATATGACGTCATGGAGGTGGCCGAGCTCGCATGTTGACTGATAGAGACCAAAGGGCCCTGAAGCGGTTGGTACGGAAGAACATGGCTGTTCCAGCGGAACAATGGCAGCAGGACTTCCAGCAGGCAACGGGAACAACTGTCAGTATCATGACGATTCGTTGGGAGCTCCATGCCTTAGGGTACACCGGTCGCGCTGCTGCCCACAAGCCTAACATCACCCCTGTAAATGCCCAGCGTCATATGGCATGGTGTAAAGAGCGACGGTCTTGGTCGATGGATCACTGGAAGAGCATTATGTGGAGTGACGAATCATGCTTCACACTCTACCGATCAGATGGGTGTACCTGGACGTGGCGTTTGCCAGGGGACTGGCTGCTACCTGAGTGTGTCATCCCAACAGTGAAGTTTGCGGTTGTGGTATGATGGTGTGGTTGTGTTTCTCCTGGTTTGGATGTGGCCGTTGGTTGTGATCGAGAGGAACATGGCACCCACACAGTATCTGGACGTTCTAGACAATTCCATGCTTACTAAGTTGTGGTCGCAGTTCAGAAAAGGGCCATTTGTGTTCCAGCATGACAATGCACCATGCCATAAAGCCCATGTTGTCAACACCTGGTTCCCGGAGAATAATGTCAGGAACTTCAGAGGCCTGCCCAGAGTCCAGACCTCAACCCTATTGAACATCTGTGGGAAGAATTGGAGCGCCAGATTCGTGCACGTCCGATGCAACCGCAAACACGCATCCAACTTGTGCAGGCTTTGAAGGAGGAGTGGGCAAAAATACCAGTTGCTTGCTATCAGAAACTGGTGGAGAGCATGCCATGGCATGTAGATGCTGTGCTTAGGGCAAAAGGCCACAGTAGGCGCTATTAGACACACTGTAAATAAAGCGTCTGTTCCATACCACAGGTGTCCACTTTCGATTGAGCAGGTAGTGTATCTACTCATTACCTACTATGATGCATGCCACATCTCACAGAATAAGTTTTATGTTACAGTCTTTAGGCATGTTTGCATTTATGCAACATCGGAACCATTTTCCAGGACTTTTCAGAATTTTACAGGTGGTTTTGAACAGGAATTTGATGGTTTCCTGCAAGCCAGAAGTTTTTAGTTTTTAGGCTAGAAGTTTTTACCTTTACATCGGTGGGATTTGGATGGTTCCCTATAGGATATTGGATGAAAACCTGCTCGGAAACTGGTAAGAAAGCAGTGGCCATCAACTTTTCAATGCTATGTTTTACAAATCTATCTGTCTCCCATCAAACATTCACATGAAGCTCTTATTGTTCATCCAACACTATCAAATATCACATTGAGATAGGATTTCTGTTTCAAAACAAATTCTCACTTTCTTAATAAGGATATCTTTCAAAAAGAACATTGTTTCACCCAAATATTATTTCTTCTGTGTATCAGAATATGTCACAGGCTACTTTAATTTTTTAAAGATATTTTATACAATCATGAAACTTGCTGAAGACATTTACCCAGAATCTTTCTGTATTTTGGAAATTCCTCAAAAATCTGTTTTAAACAATTAAACATAACTTTTAAGATATTCTAATGCATTGAGTAGATAAAGGAAACAAAACAAACAAAAACTATGAATTATTGTACAAAAGAAAAAGAAATTGGTTAAAAAAATTTATAATTAAACAAAAAAATAGATATTTTAGAAACTTAATAAAAAAAGATCACAATTCAAACACTAATTTATGGAAAATTGTAAATAAAGAAATATGTTATAAGCAAAATAAGTCAGATAAAAAAAATATAAATAAACTTTTAGAAAGTCATGATACTGAAGTTATTTTCAAGAACTTTCGCAAAACTTTCACACATAGAAACAATTGTGCAAATAACTCAAGAGACACATCATAAATTAAATTATGAAAACAATTCTTCAATTAAGTCAATGGCTTTTCTTCTACTGAATTCAAACGATATTAGAAAAACGATCAATAACCAAAGATTACAGTTTTCAACTGGAATTGATACCATCTCTATAAACGAAATTAAACATTTCAAGGACAATATTTCTCTTTTAATTGTTGAATTATTTGAAAATAATTTTGGTACAGGTATTTATCCAAATCTTTGGAAAATTGCGTACATCATTCCCATCTTTAAAGTAGGTAACATTAACAATTTTGAAAATTACAGACCAATTTCTTTACTCTCCAATATTTCTAAAATTTTCGAGAGCTATTTATCTAATTCAATTTATAACTTTATTAAAAATAAGAACATTTTAAGTGAAAATCAATATGCCTATCAACCTAACAATAGTACAATTAAATTATTAACAAATTTAAATCAGTTTATTAATGAAAATTTAAATAAAGGTAATATAATATATATTGCTTTTATTGACTTTAAAAAAGCCTTTGATAGTATTAATCATAAATTACTTCTACAAAAGCTGAAGTTAATGGGCCTGAGAGGCAATATATACAATGTATTAAAAAGCTATTTACAAAATAGGAAATTTAGAATAAGAATAAATAATTCCATAAATAAACTCTCTAATATTAATTCTGGTATACCTCAAGCATCTAATTTAGGACCTTCATTATTTAATTTATATATAAACTCAATAAATAATTGTATCAAATTTTCAAAGATTTTCATTTATGCTGATGACGTTATACTCATTAATTGTGATAAGAATCAAATGAATGCAATTAATTTTCTTCAACAAGATTTGAATAATGTTATTAAGTGGACAATTAATAATAAAATGAATATTAACCATGATAAAATGAAAATTATGATTATCAAAAATAAAAATAAAATTATAACTGAAAACTATTTTATTACTCTTCACAATCAAAACTGTGAAAGATTTAACACTGAAATTACATTCACAAACAACTGCATTTGTAATAATCTTGAATTTGTAACTCAACAAAAATACTTTGGACTGTATTTGGATGAAAAATTTACATGGGATGTACAGTACAATTCGGTTATCAAAAAATTACACACCTACACATATCTCTTTTTTCACATTAAACACTTAATTCCTTTTAAACAGAAATTAATAATTTTCAAATCTTTAGTCGATTCAGTTTTGAACTATGGTTTGGAATGTTGGATTTTTATGAATAAACAACAAGTTAAAAATAAAAATAAAGTAATTTTAAAAATATTTGATAATGTTTACATTAACTTTAACAAAATGCCCGTATTAGAAAAAAATAACATTAGAAAAAAAAGTTTAAGATACTCACTATCAAAGAAAAATTTATTTACAAAACAATTTTGAAAAATATTTTTTGTCAACCAGACCAAAAATAATTATAATGAAGGAAAAACAACTAGATAAAATTGGTTAAGAATTTTTCAAATTGAAAAATTAAATAATAATTTTGGTCAACGATTAGAAAATAAAATAAAGTACAATTTATTTTGTCAATTAAATTGGAAAAATTATAATTTGGAAAAAATTAAAAATATGAAAAGTATTAAAAATCAATTAATATCTGACGTAATCGATGAGAAAATAATTTTACATTTCTAATTTATATATATTTTTTTTTAACATATTAATCAATTCAGCACCTATATCACAGGTATGCTTCCTATAAGCATTCCTAATAGGACTGCCAAACATTAAAAAAAAAAAAAGATAGTACATTGACAAAACAATGTTTTTATTCAAAGGATTATCTTATCACTGTGGGTATAAATGTATGACAGTTCTTTGTTTATCGAAAGAAGACAGAACAATTGCCAACCCCCATGTTTCTTATTGTAGACGATAGCCAAGCGTAGTTCAATGGATCAAATAATTGCCTTTCAGTATTTATAACTGAAATTTTAAACAAAATTGAAAAAAAGAAGAACCTATATTAAAGAAAGAAGAAAAGAATAAGAAAGCAAAAGGAAAAAAAGAATAAAAAAATTATAAAATAAATAAATAAATAAATAAATAAACGATGATAATAAACGTGTCTGCCCGCAGAATCAAACGCTGGCTCCTTAGATTTTCAGTCTGATTCCTTACTCATTACACCACATAAACATTTGCTTTGAAACAGAAAACAGGAAGTTAATAAGCAAATACTCGAAAATTGATGAAATCAATGTTAAATATCTTGTGGGGTGGCCCCTCAACCTATATATTTATATTTTTTTTTTTGAAGTACTACATGTGTACTTTCATCTCACAAAAGGTCATTGGTTTTCGTGATGTACATGCCGTACCCTCTCCTTGTTACCGAGAACCTTTAGTTCAGCTAGAAACAACTAGCATTTCTGCAATTTATCAGGAGTTGGTTCCGTCAATAAATCATCCAAAATTTAGGAGAGATATTAAGACAGACTTTAAATGGGTGCAATTTGGTTGGTTTCATGCAGGGATTATTTGATGGTTCCTTGCTGGCCAAACATAGAACCAAAACTATAGCTTCCAGCTGGACTAAGGTTCTCTCAATTTTTTTACTGAAATTTGCTGAGTTTTTGAAAAATTTATTATCTGCATTTAATTTCAAATACGAATAATTGAAAACCACTTTACTGATTCACTGATCTATGCTTGTCTACAATAAGAAATGTGGAGGTTGCCAATTGTCCTGCCAGCTTTTGATAAATAAAGAGCTATTATACATTTATACCCAAAGTAATAAAATAATCTTTTGAATAAAAACATTGTTTTATCAATATATCTACTCAAAACATTAGAATATCTCAAACATTATTTTTAATTGCTTAAAACAAACTTTTTTTTTGGAACTGCCAAAGTGCAGAGAGGATTCTCGGTAAATGTCTTCAAAAAGTTTCATGATTAAAATTCTTTAAAAAATTAAAGTAAAGTAGCCTGTGGCATATTCTGATACATAGAAGAAATAACATTTGAGCAAAACAATGTTTCTTTTTGAAACAAATCCTATTTCAATGTGATATCCGATACACTGTGTTGGATCTTACTGACAATGAGAGCTTCATATGAGTTTTTGATGGGAGACACACGAGTGTGTAAAACACCACATTTGAAGTTGATGGAAAACTGATGAAAAAATAATGGCAAGAAAATTCCCATTCAAAATCCTGCATCGAACATCCTATTTCCACATCTCTAAAGTTAGCCTAATGTTATTCACAAAAGATTTATTTAAGATTATTTTGTATTTGATTGTAAGATTACTTTTAAGGTAAAATAATTTTACAAGCATTATATTGCAAATTAGCAATTACCTTTATTGTACACTGTAAATGTCATTTATTAGGAAAATAATTAATGTTATTACATTGAATTAGTGATATTGTGTGCCTATATTGGTTGGGTGTGCTACTGAGGAGGGATAGGTGTTTAGTTTTATGCAACCAGAGCTACAAAATTCATGTGTTGATTGGAACTTACAATTCCATTTTATCGATGTCTGAAAGTTATAAGAGCACATTGCACAGAATGGTTTTTTTAATTGGTCAAATGCAATTAATTGTAGAATAATTTAAATAGTTTAATTTATTAACGAATATAAATTTAACTATCAGAGGTTGTAAAGAAAGTTCCCGGAATGTGACATTAGAACTAGTGTCAAGTTCTAATGTGACATTTAGAAATGTAATACACTGCTAGCAATCGGCGATGTAAACTTCTCAGTGTGCTGTGTGTAAGAGATAAGGTATTGGGATATTTATATAAACTGATGAAATGGATTCCCACATGCTTTGTCTGACCAGAATTGGCTGCAATGCTACTCCATTGCTGTTGCCCTGTCTGTACGGGAAAGACAGGATGATTTTTTGCATCGGCTGGTCATGGGTGATGAAAAGTTGATAGCGATTGTGAATGTTATACACAGAAGATCCTGGATGAAGAAGGGAGAACCCCCCCCCCCCAATGGTCATTAAGGACTCCTGCTCAGACGGAAGGTGATGCTGAGTTGTTGGTGAGATTGACACAGTGTGATGCACTATGAACTGTTACCATCAAACAAAACATCACAGCTGATATGTACAACTACCACATGGAACGTCTCCATGCTGCACTGCAAGAAAAGTGCTCAGCATTACTTAATTGATATGGGGGTAGTGTTCCATCAGGATAGCTCAAATCCACAAATTGCTTTAAAGACACAGCAAAAATGAAAGGAGCATAGATGTCTTACCACTATATTCCCTGGACCTTGCCCCATCCAACTTTCGTCTCTTCCAGTCTTTGTATAGTTTTCTTGCTGGAAGGAACTTCGCTAATGGCGACGAAAAGAAATGATGTCTCGATGACTTCTTCACCACCTGAAGGCCAGACTTCTAAACGCAATGCGGTATTTCAACTCATAGAGCAGTGGAACAACATTATAAGCTCCAATGGTGAATATGGGACAATTAGATACAGTGCTGTGAAACAGATGCTCCAGTTTGTACCAGATGCTTTGAATTTTCAGAGGGCTTTCTTTACAACCTGATATATAACCCCATGGTTAAAGGAAGAAAATATCTGGCAACAAACAGTGGCAACAGTAAGTAAAAAGATAATTATACACTGCTGTCGATGGTCCCCCTTCAATGGCTGCAGCAATTGCTGTGCAGAAACTCAGTGGAACGCAAACTTAAAATAAACTGTTTTTTGGTACTGCCAAAACCCAACCTGATTGACAAAGGATTCTGAACAAAACATCTTCACTATTGTTTCATGAATGCACAAAAGTGAAAAAAAAAAAATACAGTTCAATACTATTACTGTCCTACCCACTGCTTCGCTGCTTTCAGAATCAGATTTTGTAAATATACATTCCAAACAAGTGTGGCGGGTAAGATGTGGCACAGCACAATCGCTTCAATATATACATTTTAGATCTGGACAATAATAAGAGCTTCGTGTGGTTTTCTTTTAAGGGATGGATGGACTCCCGATGACCGTGTAAAACCAATCTTTTGAAAGTTGATGGCCAGTGCATTTTCATTTCATCAAAATTTCAGCTCAGAACCATCCATTTCCTATCTAAAAAAAGTCACATTATTTTGTGATATCTGGTTTCTAATGATTTGCATTTATTGCCTATCATTCAGTTTCCTACTAATTTCCTTCAATTTCTGTATACTACTTCTCACATATACACACAAAGTTCACCTTAACCAGATGTTTAACTCTTTATCAAAAATAAATTATAAAAGATTTGAATAAAATAATCCTTCTTGTTACAGGATTAAAAGGGTTAAGACAAATTAAAATTGCCTTAAAAAATTAGAGCAGGATATTAAAAATCAATTACCTGATAAGAGGCAAGTGATGCTGAAGGTGTTTTCAGTTGCTGCAAGACAAAATAAAAATAATTATTTTAATAACTGTCTTTGAATTAGCCTCTTAAGTGTACTTACCTACATTCCGTGCATCTACATAAATATGTATACATTTGTATTGCAAGATTGACAAATTTCATATAATAAAGCTTTTGTACTGTCAGGTACATTTTTAATGTCACATTGTGAAGTAGTGCTTTCCTGCATTGCTTGGCAATGGGGTAAACTTCCATTCAAGCGTGGGACATGCGGGGAAGCATCGAGCAGCTAATGTGACATTGGGAATGCCACACACAGTATATATTAATTCAAAAAACTCCTATTATTTGAAAAACATCTTTATCTTCTTCAATATTTCGTCTTTTCTATCAAAAGACTTCTTCAGGAATTACAGTTGAGGAAAAGACCTCTGTCTTCCTCTTCATAAATGTTAAGAATACAACATTTAAAAATAACAATATATGTTTTCAAAAGTAATCCATACTTAATACTTTAATTGCATAGCATAAGTTTGTTCAAAAACCAATAAAACAATGCCAATCATTAACTGATAATCTATGCTTTAAAATAATGAACAATGCCAATTACTAAAAATAATAATCATGAAACTAACTGTTATTATAATCCCTATCTAATTTATAAGTAATTTTCTTTCTTATTTTCCATATATTGCTTAAAATATCCAAATGTTATTTTGCTAACTTTTAAGTCATTTATTTATTCCTACAAGGTTTCCAATGGATGAAGTTAGCAAAATAACATTTGGATATATGGAAAATAAAGAAAGAAAATTACTTATAAATTAGATAGCTATTATAATAACAGTTAGTTTCATGATTATTATTTTTAATGACTGGCATTGTTTTATTGATTTTTTGAACAAATTTATGCAGTGTAATTAAAGTATAAGTATGTTTTATTATTTAAAACATAGATTGTTATTTTTTAAATGTTGCATCCTTAACGTTTGTGAGGAGGAAGACAGAGATCTTTTCCTCAACTGTAATTCCTCAAGAAGTCTTTTGCTCAAAAAGATGAAATATGGAAGAAGATAAAGATGTTTTTCCAGTAATAGAAGTTTTCAATTGTATAAATGTTAGAAAAGAAACTTCCGTACATATGCAAGATTCAGCAATCACACATACAACTGAACATTTTTGTGAAACAGCACATCTCACACAGAGCAGCTCTTGCCCTCTACACAATAACTTCAGTTATGTGATTAAGGTATCATTCCATAACTGCACATTTCTTATAGTACAAAATTTTAAGAACAGTAAGAAGTGGAGAAGACACCAAAAAAATTAACAGAAGAAACTCATTGTATTGTACTATTACATATTTCATTAATTTGTCCACCATTAATTGTACTATACTGAATTTCAACTTGTGGATGGTAGAGAAACTCTCCAACATAAAATGACAGACAAGACGAGCAACATGGAATCCAACATTTAGTTCAGTCATTCTCAACCTTTTTTTTTTTTGCCACTTAGGACTTCTCTCAAATTTAACATGCAGAGCATGGGTTAACATTTAAACGACTTCAAACGAGGCATGATAGAGGGGGTAAGAAGAGCCGGTCCCAGTAGTTTGGAAACTTGTGAAGATCCTTGGCATTTGTCATGCAATAGTATTGCAGGTGTTCGGAGAATGGCAGTTGGGTCAAAAAACTTCAAGAAAATAGCACAACTGTGGATGGAAAAGGCTTGTGGATGAAAGATGCAACAGATGGACAACAAAACGACAAAATGCAGCCGAGTACAATGCAGGTGCACCAAATGCATATTCGAACGCACAACCCGATGAACCTTGTCCCCCATGAGACCAGTAATGATTCCTTTGCTATCACAAAAAAAAAACAGGAAAGAGCAGCTGCTGGAAGCCAGGAGCATCGTAAATTGGACACTTGATGAGTGGAAAAAGATCGCTTGGTCCGATGAGTCTCAGTTCTTTTTCCATCATGCTGCTGGCACGTTGAGAATATGGCGCAGGCAGCACAAATCCATGGACCCATCTTGCCAAGTGACAACCCTACAAGCAGGTGGCAGTGGAATAATGGTCTGGGGAATGTTCTCCTGGGACACACTTGGTCCCCCAATGCCCCTGGAAGCATCTCTTAATGCCATGGGCTACCTCAACATTGTTCCCAACCAGATGTAGCCATTTATGGCAACAGTGTTCCACGACGTAGATGGCGACTTTCATCAGGACAATGCACCCTGTCACCGTGCTCGATTGGTCCCCGAATGGTTCAGTAAACAAGACTGATTTCCATTTGCTTCATTGGTCGGCTCTGTCACCTGCTCTTCTGTCAGCATGGGCCAATATTCCTGCAAAATAGTTCCAACGCCTTGTATAATATGCCTAGAAGAATTACAGCTGTGATCAAAGCTAGAGGAGGACCAACTCGTTATTAGTATGGTGTCTCTAATAAAGTGGTCACTCAGTATATAATGAAATTTTTTCCCAAGCTTTTTAGATATATATATTGCAGGCCTTTGGTTTATATTTTCTAAGTATTTAAACAATATATGATTTTTCTAGAATTTTTTCCCACTTCAAAGAGCTTCTTGCATGTAAACAACAATTTTTGCACAAATTCATACCAACCCAGCAACATATAGCAGACAATTCCTTTGTATTTCTCAATTTTAAAGTTGAGTTTCTTGATATTAAATTTTAAACTTATCAATAAAAATGAATTGAGTTTGACAGCATTCAATACATTTTTTATGGCAGAATTTAAAATTAGCACAATTATTTTTGCACCAAATTTCTTTTTGTTATTGGATTTTTTTCTTCTTTTGAATTTCCATGAACTCTAGGAGCAGTTTGAATATATCTTATCACATTTCAAATATGTATTACATTATTTTAAATGCCAAGCCTTATAATTAAAAATAAAAGATTTAAATTAAAGAATCAATATACCAGGTGGCTATAATTAAACAGGTGTTTGGAGCGTGATAGGCAAAAAACTGTTGGGCCAAAAACAGCCAAATTTGGTGTATATACTATTCAGACCATGTGATTACGATTTCGCAGCAAAAAAATTTTAGTTCTGAATATCGCTAACAGGGGGGAAATGGCGCTATATGGTAAGCTAATCAGACATAGGAAAGAAAACAGAAGCGTACAGTTGACAACAGGTTAATCTGCTCTGTAGGTAGTGGTCCCCATTTGTCTTCTATATGTTACAGGCTATAGTTGACAACAGGTTTTATTGTTTGTCAGTTTTACATATGGTTCAATATGTTGTCCTTGCACGTTGTCCAAAATCTGCATTCTATCCATTCTATGGATTCTATTTGCGGGCCGCAGCAAATCTCCAGAAATCTGTCTCACATGAAGCAGTATTCAGTCCTTCAATGTTGCCAAACTATTAACGTGCCCTTGGAAAACCAATGTTTTCAAGTAACCCCACAACCAAAAGTCACATGGCATGAGATCAGGCAAATATGCAGGCCAGTTGTCAGGAATGCTCGACTAATTATGTGGTCGTTGGTGAAATGCTAACGCAGGACTTGTTGCACTGTCAATCCTGTGTGAGGGGGCGCTCCATCCTATATAAACACATTCGTGACAAGACATCCTTGCTGTTGAAGTTTTGGAATAATGAAATTTCGCAATATCTGTTGATATCACACTGCAGTGACAGACCTTGTCACTGGTCCTGTTGGTTGCAGTTCTTCGAAATAGTACGGGCCAATTATGAAGGCGGCAGTAAAGCCACACCACACTATGACCTTCAGTGGATGCAATGGCATCTGCTCAATTGCACGAGGGTTCTCAGTAGCCAAAATCTGACAGTTGTGTGTATTGACAGTGCCGCTGAGATAAAAATGCACCTAATCACTCCATAGAATGTTCCAAGGTCATGCATCGTCCACTTCTATCTGAGCTAGGAACAGGTGAGAGAAATGCAGGCACGTTTACGCATCCCCTGATACCAGTTGTTGGACTTGTCAAAAATTGTAAGGGTAATACTTCAGCACTTTGCGCATGCAGTTTCATACAGTTGAATACGGCATATCCAGTTGCCTGGATACTGCCCGAGCACTGCTAGATCCATGTGCAGCATTCGCTTCCACTACGGACTTTGCAACAGTTTCTACTTAGTCATTTGATACCGGTTTGCGTCCACATCATGGTTGCACTTATAAAGAATCGATATTTCCAAAACAAGAGATCATGTTTTGCAAATTGGTAATAGTCATGGGCCTACTTTCCATAGGCCTTCATTGCTTGGAATAACCGTAGTGCAATGGACGCAGTAGGGGAAGGTGGTGTACCTAGGTCCTATTTTTACTTTTTAATTTTTAAATGGATAATTACTAAGAGAAAGGTAATAAAATACTTTTTGTTTCATATTTTGGGCCTTTATACACAACATATATTTTTTGTAGATTTTTTTAAAAAGTATTTCAGTGCATTATTTACAATTAAAAAAAAAGTGCAAATAGGACCAAGGTACACCATGGGTAGTGTACCTTGGTCCTGGGTATAGTGTACCTTGGACCAGCTATTTCTAGATGAAAAAAATCTAACAGAATAGTTTGAACATAAACATTTATTGGTATTTAGCTACAGAGACGGTTTTTCTAGTTGATTTACGAATAGTTTTTGATTTCTTCAAAATCTTTTCAGCCTTTTCTGCCTCGATGCGTTGTTTTTCAGGTGTGTCAGTTAAAATACAAGATTTACGTTTAGGCCTTCCCTTACGGGATTCTTTTCGTGGTAATGCTTTTGGATATGGTCGGATTTCTTCAGGAGTAACAATAACTGGTGACACATTCAACACTCTTGGGGTGGAGGTTGATGGTAATGCCTCATATTCATCATTCATAGCTTGATCATTTGAACTATGTAAATCAGTTTGTTGCTGATTGTCTACAGAAGGGCAAGGCCGATCAGTGATATTCGATGGCAAAAATTCACTGTCTGGAAAAATATCTTCATTTAACGGATGTAAACCTGTAACTCTAAATCCACTAGTAATGTTTGATTGTGTGAAAGCTAATGGAAAAGCCCTTCCAACTAATGCGGCGACATCGTATATCGTTGCAGGTTTTCCAGCATTTCCAGGTGTACTCATCCAGTTATTCATGGCACTATTGTAATAGGCTTTGAATGGTCCAAAAACCCCTTTGTCAAGGGGCTGCATTTTATGGCTTGTATGCGGATGAAAAGTTACCAATGTCACACAATTGTCTTTTGCAAGTTGGATTGTTTGAACTGATATATGACTTTCAGGATTATCCATTAAAAGTATGACTGGATTGTCTTTACTTGCACAGCTAAATTTAATAAAGTGTTCGAAAAACTTATAAAACAAATCCTCATTAGACCATCCTGACGGATTGGCTCCTCCGATAGCCCCTTCTGGACCACCTTTCAATATGTGGGGTTTAAAATACTTGCATGGGAAAATTAATATTGGTGGCATAAAGCCGCCACCAGCATTAACAGCGCCAATCATTGTAACATTAGTTCCCCTTTCAGCATTAGTCATACTTCCCACCTGTTTAAGACCTTTGCTGGCTAAAATCTTTGGTGGGATATGTACAGTAGATATACCAGTTTCATCACAGTTCCAAATATTAAAGGGTGTTATTCCTGGATTGGGGGGCAAAGGCTAATTAGGATTTCCTGGTCTCTGATCGGGTCAAAAACCCTGATGGAACTGATATTTAACTCTTGCGGCGAATTTCGGTGATGTCCGGAGAGCCTAATTGGTCAAATCCACTTTCCTCACCTCCACGCGGGGCCCCCTGGGATCTTTTAAGATGCGAAAGAGAGAGTGGTGTGCGGAAAGCAACGGGAAGCTACCGCATTTACTTTTCCCAAGAAAAACTGCAAACATGGCATGATGAATCTTTCCTCGGCAAAAAATTCCGGACGTAAACTATCCCCCCATTCGGATGTCCGGGAGGGGGATACTGAGGAAGGTTACATTATGACGCAATTCAACCGTCAGAAGAAAAGAAGATTGAGGATTGGATCATGGAATGTGAGAACTCTTCTTCAAGCGGGGAAGTTGGAAAACTTGAAGGAAGAAATGAGAAGAAACAGAGTGGATGTGATGGGAATATCAGAAGTGAGGTGGAGAAATAGTGGTGAGTTGGTGAGTGATGAATTTAGAATGTTTTATTCAAATGCTGAATGTAAAGGAAGTCATGGTGTTGGTGTACTACTGGGACCAAGTGTGAAAGATAAAGTGATATCAGTGCGTTATGTAGATGACCGGATGATAATGGTGAGACTACAAGGGAAAAAATTGGACTTAGTGCTAGTGCAAATTTACATGCCCCATAGTGGATTAGAAGATGAGAAAGTGGAAGAAAACTACGAGAAGATAGAAGAAATAGTTGAGAAAGAGAAGAAGGGTGCATGTGTAATCCTAATGGGCGACTGGAACGCAGTAGTAGGAGAAGGACAAGATGGAAAAACGGTTGGAAAATTTGGACTGGGAAAAAGAAATGACAGAGGAGAATCTTTGGTAAATTTTTGATAACGGAATGAAATGATTGTTGGAAATACGTTATTCCAGCAGCATAAAAGAAGACGATACACGTGGACATGCCCAAGGGATGACAGTAGATATCAGATAGACTATATACTCGTACAGGAAAGATACCGAAATTGCTTAAAAAATGCAAAGACTCTACCAGGAGCGGATATTAATTCAGATCTTGTCCTACTGATAGGCGAAGTAGATATTCGTCTGAAAAAGATAAGAGGAAGGCAAGTGACGAAGAAGTTTGATATAGAAAAACTTATGAACGAAGAGGAAAAAAGAAAATTTGAAGAACATTTTCAAAAGAAAGCCTCTAATTTAGAATCCGCACCAGAAAATAGTAATGAATACTGGACTCATCTAAAAAGCTGTATACAGAAAACAGCAGAAGAAACAATTAGTCCAGGCAACGAAGATCAAAAAAGGCCGAGTAGGGGAAATAATTCGTGTAAAAGCCAATTTTGGCACAGTTGTAGAGGAAGGTGTCCTGAACAACATACTAAAAGTACTGATGGGTGGGGGTGGAGCTAAGGGGTGGGTGGGGGTTTAAAGGTCCCTTTTTATCACTTTTTCGTGAATAAGTTGAAATCTGCGACCTATAGCAAAAAATGTCCACGTACCAAATTAATCTACATAAAATTCCCTATATAAAAGGTCCTATGCACTTTTCGTTGGGATGTATACATAAGGAGATATGGAGTGGGGGAAATGGACAATTTGTAAAAAATTCATGTTTTTGTTAAAAATGGCACGTATATTCTTAAAAATGAAATCCACATCAAATGTCGAATTCCTAATTATTTTCGAAATCTAAACTATCATCATCATTAAAATCAATGGTAAGACAGTTACTGTTAACCCTCTGACAATTTTCCAAAGAACTGTCATAGCAAAAAAAGAGCGACGAAGCTGTGGTAGAGCTGTTGACCTATGAATTAACTCCATTCCCTCTTGCTCTGTTCCTCGAGATTGGAATGCGAAAAGGGGAAGAAATCATCCCTCTACGATGTTTTGCCAGTAGAGAACAACGTAACTCTCGATCTCACCCAAAGCACCAATGTGGTTTCGTTCTTCACCGCAGAAGTGGAAACGGTCCTCAAACATTTCTTCAATTTGCCATCAGTACATTGCCTACGTACAGAAACATTACGGTCAACATCGTACGGTGGTTTTTGATGGTTGCAATGATGTCAACAGCACAAAATGAGCAGAGCAGAAGCGAAGAGAGCTGACAAAAACTTCGGTTGACATTAACTGTAATGAAAGCACGACCATCATAAGGAGCAGTTTTTGCCAATGAAATGAACAATACAAGACTGATCCACTTCCTCACCGAGAAAATGACAGCAGCAAGGATTGACACTGTTGCAACTGCTGATGCATGATGGTGATGGCACTATTGAGAGGTGTGGGTTGGATAAAGCTGCTGTACATCTAACTGTTGCAATAGTTGGGGAGGATGTGGACTTGATAGTCCTCCTCATAGTATTGACTCCATCATATATCAACGTTCTTTATGAAGCCAGGACGTGGGAAGGTGAAGACCAAATTGTTTTCAGTGCCACAACTTCAACAGCTCCCATTCGCCAAGACGATCCTCCTTCTCCACAGCTTCTCCGGATGCGACACCACCTCGGCGATCCATGGAAAGAGCAAAGTGTTCACAGCTAAACCTGACATGACACAACAAATCTCAGACAGTTTTACTGATCCCTCAACATTATCTGAGGTATTGCACAGGCTGGCGAGAAGCTGTTTCTTCTGATATGGCCACTTTTCCTCCTATCAGAGGAGCTTCGAAGCAGCACTCGTTCAGAGTGTACCTACAGGTATATCTATTTACATATCGTTGTCAAATACTGTTTTGTTTTCATTACAAATATCTATTTGAGCTAAATACTTACGTTGGTCTTATTAATTTCTTATAGCTGCAACAATGGCTCGGCAACCCCCTACCACCCACCCAATGGGGTTGGGCCAGGGGAGACAATTGCATCCTATAGCCGTTGACAACCAACGATCCTGTGGCACATGATTCCATTCTCAACACCATATTTTGCCGATGCACGACGCACCGGTGGGGTGCGCTGCGGGTGCCGGAAAACAGGCATTGCCTGCTCCAGTGTCTGAGGCGTATGCTTCGGCTCGTGCATTAACGGAGCCCCCATCTAAGACGCCGTCGACGATGACGATAGTTTCGATTTCGACTTCGAAAATTAATGTGAATTTCATATTGAGGAATATACGTTCCATTTTTAACAACAAAACATTTTTTATTTATTCATAGTGTGTGTAATAATATAATTAATTATATAAGACCATCCACACAAATAAGAAAGATATCATTTATAAATCAATATACAATCACAGTGACATGTTTCGAAATTCATCGTCAGACTATAAAAAATAAATATAAAACGGAAAACACATAGGCTTATAACAGCCGCACAATACAGAACATCGTAAGTAATAAACAATCATTTACATAATAATTAATTAATGCAAGTTATAATCTAATACTCCTTTGATAGATAGTTCATTATTATAACAATTGGTGGTTTTAATAATGACTGACTCGTAGAATTTACGCAAATAATCGTCCTTTTGTTGGCCATAAACAATTGGCTTGTTTGTCATAAGCCTGTGTCCGGTGTCTCTCTGATGCCTTGCAGTTAGATATTTAAAATCTCTATTTTGAATAGCAGTATCGTGCTCATTCATTCGAACACTGGTCCGTCTTCCTGTTTCTCCTACGTATTGACAGTTAGGGCCCCCATTTTCACATTTTATTCCATAGATTGTGTAGAATTTGTCCAAATTATTGATTTTCTTCTTGTTACTGTACATTAACTTTTCAATGGTGTTTTGAGCTTTATAAGCTAATTTTATGTTAAATTTTCCTAGTAATGGTGCTAATCCAGCATTAATGTCCTCATCAAATGGTAGTGATATGTATTTTATTTCAGCTTTATCTTCTTTATTGATGTGCATTTTATGTCTGTTGTCCTTTAATGTTTTGTTAATCACCTTATTTATGAAAGTCACAAATTCTACACAATCTATGACACAGGCCTATGACAAACAAGCCAATTGTTTATGGCCAACAAAAGGACGATTATTTGCGTAAATTCTACGAGTCAGTCATTATTAAAACCACCAATTGTTATAATAATGAACTATCTATCAAAGGAGTATTAGATTATAACTTGCATTAATTAATTATTATGTAAATGATTGTTTATTACTTACGATGTTCTGTATAGTGCAGCTGTTATAAGCCTATGTGTTTTCCGTTTTATATTTATTTTTTATAGTCTGACGATGAATTTCGAAACATGTCACTGTGATTATACAGGGTGTTTCAAAAATACACGGCATAATTTCAGGTATGTATTTCCCACATGTAGACAATCAAAATAGTTCATTACAACATATGTCCGGAAATGCTTCATTTCCGAGTTATGGCCTTCACAACATTGAAAATCACCGGAACGTTTTTCGTTCCGCCGGTCGTTGCCATTACAGAAGATGTTCAAAATGACCACCTCCTGCTTGAATACAGACCTCACATCGATGTCTCAATGACCTGCGAACACGATCCCACACTCCAGGAATGTTGCGTATGTCCTCAGAACGTGCCACAATTCGATTCCGAAGGGATTCCAAATCAGGCACCGGAGACGAATAAACCAATGATTTTAAATGGCCCCACAAGTAGAAATCGAGAGGGTTCAGATCAGGTGAGTGTGGAGGCCAAGCAATTGGGCCACCTCTACCTATCCATCGATCAGGAAACGTTCGATCCAAGTACCGGCGAGCCGTACGACTGAAGTGTGCAGGAGCGCCGTCATGCAAGAAGTGAGCGTGCTGACGATCGATCAGTGGAGTGTCGTCATAAACATGAGGTATGGTGTTTTCCAGGAAGTTTGTGTACGCCTGCCCCGTAAGTCTGTTTACAAGTACATGGGGTCCAACTAATCGATCACCAATGATACCGGCCCACATGTTGAGGGAGAACCGCACCTGGTGATGAGATACAACAGTTGCATTTGGGTTTTCATACGCCCATACATGCTGATTGTGGAAATTTGTTATGCCATCTCGTGTGAACTGTGCTTCATCTGTAAATACGAAAAACGTTCCGGTGATTTTCAATGTTGTGAAGGCCATAACTCGGAAATGAAGCATTTCCGGACATATGTTGTAATGAACTATTTTGATTGTCTACATGTGGGAAATACATACCTGAAATTATGCCGTGTATTTTTGAAACACCCTGTATATTGATTTATAAATGATATCTTTCTTATTTGTGTGGATGGTCTTATATAATTAATTAAAACATTTTTTTTTTCCAGATTGTTCATTTTCTCCCTCCATATCTCCTTAAGTGTACATCCCAGCGAAAAAGGGTATAGGATCTTTTTTGTAGAGAATTTTATGTAGATTAATTAAGCACATGGACATTTTTTTGCTATAGGCCGCAGTTTTCTAGTTATTCACGAAAAAGTGAAAAAAGGGACCTTTAAACCCCCACCCACCCCTTAGCTCCACTCCCACTCATCAGTACTTTTAGTATGTTGTTCAGGACACCTTCCCCTACAACTGTGCCAAAATTGGCTTTTACACGAATTATTTCCTCTATTTTTGCTTCGTTGCCTGGACTAAATAGGATACAGAGAAGGTAAGAGTAATAAGAAACCTTGGGTCACAGGGAAAATGTTGGAGAAGATGGAGGAAAGGAGAAAATGGAAAAACATCAACACAGAAGAAGGTAAAAGAAATTACAAGAAACTAAACAACGAACTAAGAAGAGTAACTGATAAGGCGAAGGAAGACTGGATGAAACAGAAATGTGAAGAAGTAGAGGATCTAGAGAGAAAAGGAAGATATGATTTAATGTACCGCGAAGTAAAATGTTTGGATTTCACAAATAAGAATAAGAAGTCCATGTGGTTGATAGAAGACGAAATCGGCAATGAAATAACCGACAAACAAGGAATTTTGAACAGATGGAAGAAGTATGTAGAAGAATTATATGAGACAGGGAATCGTCCAGATTACTTAGCTATAGAAGATGAAACAGCTGTATCAGAAGACGAAAAAGGATGTTGTATTCTAAGGGAAGAAGTTGAGCTAGCGATTAGGGAAATGAAGAATGGGAAAGCAACAGGAGTTGATGGAATACACATTGAGTTAGTAAAATGCTTGGGTGAAGACGAGAAGCAAATACTATCATTATGCAATGAAATATATGAGAAAGGTGAATGGCCTGATGATTTCATGGAAACAGTATTGCTGCCAATACCGAAGAAAAATAATGCAAAGAAGTGCAATGAGTTCAGAACTATCAGCCTTATATCGCACTCGGCGAAGATTCTTCTGCGAAGACTGAACAGACTTTTATATTCTAAGGTGGAAGGAGAGTTGGAAGAAGAGCAGTTTGGTTTTAGGAAAGGAAAAGGTACGAGAGATGCAATTGGGCTGCTGCGAACAATCGGCGAAAGATATCTAGAAAAAAATAAACACGTATATGCAGTATTTGTGGACCTGGAAAAGGCTTTTGACAGAGTGGATTGGAATAAACTTATGGAAATCTTGAAGAAAATTGGTGTGGATTGGAAAGAGAGAAGGCTAATAACTAATCTTTATATGAAACAACGAGTCAAAGTCAGAATAGGAGAAAAATTGTCAGAGGGAAGTGGAATAGGGAGAGGGGTGCGACAAGGATGCCCTCTATCACCTACGCTGTTCAACATCTACTTGGAGGAGTTAGTGAAGAATTGTTTTCAGAACATGGGAGGGGTGATAGTAGGAAGAAGAAGAATAAAGTGCATAAGATTTGCTGATAATATGGCATTGTTAGCAGAAGAGGAGATGATACTAAGGGATATGCTACTGCAGCTGAATGACAGCTGTGAACAATATGGAATGAAGATAAATGTAAACAAGACAAAGACTATGGTTATCGGAAGAAAGACAAAGAAGATAAACATAAGTATTCGGAATGAGACATTGGAACAAGTGAACAACTTTAAATACTTAGAGTGTACTATAAGTGGTGATATGAACTGCTGCCAAGAAGTCAAGAGGAGGATAGCAATAGCAAAGGAGGCTTTTAATAGGAAAAGGAGCATCTTCTGTGACCTCTGGAAAAAGAACTAAGGAAGAGACTAGTGAAGTGCTTTGTGTGGAGTGTGGCATTGTATGGGACAGAAACATGGACATTACGACGCAGTGAAGAGAAACGACTAGAAGCATTTGAAATGTGGATATGGAGAAGAATGGAGCATGTGAAATGGACAGACAAAATAAGAAATGAAGCTGTGCTAGAAAGAGTGGGTGAAGAAAGAATAATGCTGAAACTGATCAGGAAGAGAAAAAGAAACTGGTTGGGTCACTGGCTGAGAAGAAACTCCCTAATGAAGGATGCACTGGAAGGAATGGTGAACGGTAAAAAAGTTCGAGGCAGAAGAAGATTTAAGATGATCGACAACATTATGGTAAATGGATCTTATGTGGAGACGAAGAGGAAGGCAGAAAATAGGAAAGATTGGAGAATGCTGGGTTTGCAGTGAAGGACCTGCCCTTGGCAGAGAACTATGAATGAATGAATGAAAAATGAATTCCTGGATTTTTTTCCAAAGCTTTTTTATAATTATCAAACACAACAGCAACATTTGCTCTATTGAAAGCTGTAGATCGGGCAAGGCTAGTAGCTTCAGGCTTTCTCAAAGTCAGCTGGTTAGCATACCTCTTACGGAATCCTCGAAGCCAATCTTTACCGGCTAATTTATTCACGTCCCAAGCAGGAGCATACTTTTTATCATTCTGTTTGGCAAACTGGTAAGCTAATGTTCTGACATCTTTCAGGGTCAATCCATACTGCAGGTGGGCGGCTCTTTTTATATAATCCACAAGAATTAACTCCTCAGCATCACTAAAAATTCTCTGTGTATCATTGTTTTGTTTATACTCATAGTCTGGCAATCCTGTTTCTTTGAAGGCTCTAACTTGTCTTAGCAGAGTTGTTTTGGAAAGACCAAATTCCTTTGCAGCTCCATATACAGTAAGTTCTTTCTTCAATACCAATTCAACAGCTTTTTCGATATCCACCTTAGATATTGGTTTTCTTTTAACTCCCATTTTACTGCGTGGCATCTGAAAAAAACAAAACATACAACCAAATAGTCTATCTGTATGTAAAATCTGTTTTAATATTATATAATCATATAAATATAAATTAAATGGAGAGAAATCGCCAACCGGACAATAAATATGCCTTCGCCCA
>JAFIDM010009631.1:3679175-3699568 GCA_023159025.1 Thereuonema tuberculata
GCGGGATCGCATTTGCTTTTGGGTAGAGCTTTCGCGCGGCGAGCCAAACATCAGCGAGTAGATTCTGCTGATGATTCCCCAATAAGGATAAAACAATTGTACAGAATTCTCGTTGATGTTGGCTCTATGGGCAAAGGCATATTTATTGTCCGGTTGGCGATTTCTCTCCATTTATGAATGATTACGGACGTTAAACTTGCTTTCTATAAATATAAATTATATATAATTTTATTATATTATATATTATAATATTAATAATCGTTTGAATTATTTAATGCATTTTAAATAATCTTTTAAACTCATTTTAAAAATTTGAATAGTAAAAGTATAAATGAATGGTGTACCTTGGACCATGAACCAAGGTACACCACTTGGGCATGGTCCAAGGTACACCAATTGGCCATTTCATAAAAAATGGCTGACTCACACATAAAAATTATGTTAAGCCTAACGTCAAACACATGTTATTATAGCTAAAACTGTGCTTTATAAGTTATGCTTTTTACTATAAAGTAAACTGCGTATGTTTAGGAACTATTAACACAAAATTCAACAGAAAAAACTTACTTTTAATGGGTCAATTTCCTTTTTCAGGATTTAATCATTCAAATTAGCAGCTTCACAAATAAGTTCAGGTTCACTGGGACCTCTGGTGGCAAGTGAACAAAATATATACAGTGAAACTTCTCCGAGCGGCCACCCCTGTATAGCGGCAACCCTTCTAAACGGCCAATTTTTCATGGCACGGATTTTTTGACTCAAAGACCTAATGTTAAAATAACCTGTATCAGCGGCCATCCGACCCCCTCTAAACGGCCACCTAGTGGGATCGCCCATTTCATTTTTCGGGAAATTCTACTCACTCCATGCTTTAATTTTGACGAAATTATCGAAAATTCCGAAGCGGTTGCAAACGAATCGGTTGGAGATCTGCTTTTTAAAGTAAAAAACAAACTTGAAAAAATGGTTATTTTAGAGAAAAGTAAAAACTTAAAACTGACACAAATTGTAGCCTTTTTTAAAAAAAATGTAAGAAAGCATGAAATAAAGTACTGTACTATTTTCTCTTTAGATAAGTTTTAAATTTCATTTTAAATAAGGAATATATGTCAGACTTGTTTATATTATGCATTATAGCAATTATCTTATAATAGTAAATAAAACCCTTCAGAGCGGCCACCCCCTCTGAGCGGCCAAATATTCTCGGTACTGTGGGGTGGCCGCTCAGAGAGGTTTCACTGTATAGCGTTTTCTGTATATCTATACAGATGGCACTAAAATCGGCGTGGGTTCAAGGTGCACTTATGTCCAAGGTTCACCACCTTCCCCTACTGTTATTTTGGTAATAAAACTTTACGAGCAATGCACGATCACAAAAACACAGCATTGCTTATAGTAACGTTCACAGCACCGTTAAGCAGGTCGAACTGATCGATGCCTCTCATGTTGTCTGTCACTGGACGGCTGTCAGTGTATAGCGCCAGTTTCCCCCTGGTGACGACATTTGGAACTATAAAAAATTTCCTGCAAATTTGTAATCCCATGGTCTGAATAGTATATACAACAAATTTGGCCTGTTTTGGCCCAACAATTATTTGCTGATCTCGCTCCAAACACCTCCTGTTTAATTATGGCCACCCGGTACTTTTAATGGACATTAACAAACAGTCATTTTTATTTTGACTTGATATATCATAAATCTGTTAATTAGATAAGAGATTGGTTTAAAAATTAAACAACAAATGATAATTATTATAAAAACTTGAGTATAAATTAGAAAAAAAAAATAAAGTGAAGTAAGTTTTACAAAACAAAAAGTATGAAAG
Source organism: Thereuonema tuberculata (assembly GCA_023159025.1). Lineage (NCBI taxonomy): Eukaryota > Metazoa > Arthropoda > Chilopoda > Scutigeromorpha > Scutigeridae > Thereuonema > Thereuonema tuberculata. The sequence goes on from JAFIDM010009631.1 coordinate 3,681,002, forward strand.
ATTTTCAGAGCTTCTGAATAAATAAAACCTGTTTTGTCTCTATCAATCATTTTCTTTTTTTCTTTCTAAGTACATAAAACTCTGAGTACCTACCTCAAGAACTGATGCTTCAAAGTATTTATTAGATTCCCATAGCTTCAAAAGCTGAAAATAAGAAATAATAAAATATTATTTTTGGTTACAGAAAATAGCTTATTATTAGATTCATTTAATATTAATTTTATTTTAAAATTATACAATTTAAACAGATATTTAAATGGACATTCTCTCAGATCAGGAGACAACTTTTTCTCAAACCAAGAATTTAGCAATATATTCAAAGCTTAGTAAGAAAGGCCTTAGTGCAGAGTTAAGCAAATTGCACTAAATAATAGAAAAAGCCAAGTGATTAATAATAAGATTGTGAACTTTTAGAATGCAGATTAAATAAAACACATTCAAGAATATTTGCAAATTCTTTCCTCAGGAAGAAATCATAAATATAAAGGCAAGCATAACAGACTGATTTTATAATAAAAGAGCAATAAATAAATAAAATTATAGTTGGAATGTGGACTTCTGAATAACCACATGGAAATCCTTCATGTGAATGACGATTTACTTTCATCCCAAACTCCTTATCTCTGGCTCCAATTTTGACAAAATCTTTTGCAACTAAACATCAGGCGCTTGAAACTTGGATGGGGAATGGAAGAGAAGCACAGTTTTGCTTCTCCCACCCCCACAAACTAAATCATGTGTAAAACAGACGATTTAAATAAATATTATTTATATATTTTCACCTCATTTGTAAATAAATATATATGCATACATAACAGAATTCTGTCAAATCTATTTTTGAAAACAAAATATATATCTTTCTTCTCATGATTGACTTTACAATCCTAAATGTAGAAGTTTTCCCATCTGTGAAAAATTCTGATAGCATGCATATACTAAAGGGCAGAATCTTGCAATTTTATTTGAACCAGGTAAACTTTTTCATTCCCAAAACATTTTCCTCAAATTGCTATGAAGCAATGCAAAGGTGTAGTGACCTTTCATTAATTAACTAGTGTGGGGAATTTTTACAATCCTTTCATTAACCTTTCTGCCTTATAATTTACTTGTTTCATTGAAGGTATTTCTGCTTTACAACATCTTTCAACAGCAGCAGCTCCCGAACAGTTATACATGATTTGATATGTAGAAAGAATTATTTCGGGGAAAGTTTACAATTTTTTTTTCATTATCATTTATGTTAGGGGGGAGGGTGAAGTAAACCGCGTCCGCTTTCCTAGCACGTGCCCACTGGACACATCTCTTGGATGTGACTAAACGGTTTGCATCTTTCGCCTTGCTACCGCACTTTTTCCAGTACCTTGATGAACATGAATGTTCTCAATGGCCCTTTTCAGGGCCGGGACAAAGAACTTCGCATTCTTTATTGGAATGCTGGAGGTCTGAACGATTTAAAATTTCTTCAGTTACAACGCACACTTCATAAAGTGGAAGCTGATTTATATGTTATTGAAGCTGGTTTAGCTACGGAGACCCCAGAGATGTTTTGTGCTGATGGATATTCTGTTAGTACTCTCCGTAGGGCTCGCCAAGTCGCTTCAGGAATCATTATTGGATTTAAGAATAATATTATTGCAAGATACAAAATATTACACGAAATGACCGCCAATGACCTATTGGAAGCAGTTTCCGTTGACCTATGGAAGAATGGGAAGCGATATACGGTTGTAGGAGTTTACAATCCCCCCGGGTAATAAGCCTGACATGTCCACCATTGAGTCTACTCTTCAGTCATATAATGCCATTATAGGTGTCTTTAACGCCCCGTCACGTCGTTGGAATTATAATACTACCTCACCTGTTGGACGTGTTGTTGAGGAATTTGTTGATCATAATATGCTTAATATTCTTGATACCCCTCCTACTTTTCTTTCTTTTGGAGGAAGCACTACAAGGCTTGATCTTGTCTTTACACACCTTGCTATTTTCCTTCGAATGTCTGTGGAGCTTCTGGAGGATGCTGCTGGATGTGGTCACCGGGCTATTTTAGTCACATGCGATCTTGGCAGGAGGGAGCCCAACACCGTGCGTGGCACGCGATGGAATTTTAAGAATGCAAACTGAGAAAGGTATCAGACCCGAACTAACGAGCTTGTCACGAATGATCTAGTGACAGGTAGCCCTGAAGCTGCGTATGAAAATATCCGTACGGCCATTCTGATCGCAGCACGGGAATGTATCCCCAGAGGACAGGTGAAGAAACATCGCCCATATTGGAACGCCACTTTAACCTCGCTGAAGCGACAACGAAATAAGGCCAGAAAAAAAGCGGAACGGACAAGAAACATGAGAAACTGTGTCTCCCTCAGAAGATCGCAAGCCTTACTGCAGAGAGAAATCCAAGATAGTAAGAGGAATGCTTTCGAGTCTTTTATCATAAAGATTGATTTTAGAAAGGATGGCCTAAAAGCTCATCAGTTTATTGCTCCCATTAATAATGAAGGAACAGGCCAGCAAATAAACCCTATTAAGAGAGGTAATAAGATGCTCACAAAGTTTAGGGATATAGCCAATGCCATGAGCTTGTATTTTGCGAAAGTTAGTAATAATGTAGCCGATAAAATTGAAGTGAGAAGACTGCGTAAACAGCGATTGCTACCTACATGTCTTACCGAAAATGACAATAAAATTCTAAATGATCCCTTCTCTATGGCGGAATTGGATGCATCCATCTAATGTTTTAGTAAAGGGAAAGCTGCTGGCCCTGATGATATATATCCTGAATTTCTTTTACACATGGGTTCAGGCTGCCAAAGAACTTTTTTGTCGCTGATTAATTTGACTCGGAATGAACATGTGCCTAATCTCTGGCATAAGGGAGTGATAGCCCGCATTCTCAAAAAAGGGAAACCTGCAGACTCGCTCGAAAGCTATCGACCCATAGCTCTCACAAGTGTTACATGCAAACTTGTAGAGCACATCATTGTCTCCAGATTAAATCGGCTTTTTGACGAGCATTGCGTTATTGATGAAGCGCAAGCTGGTTTTAGGAAGAAAAAGGGCACCACTGACCAGGTTGTTACTTTTGTACAGCATATTAAAGATGGTTTTCACCGCCAAATGTCCACACTGGCTATCTTTGTGGACTTTAAAGCTGCATACGACAGAGTCTGGCGGCAACTTCTAATCAATAAATTAGAAATGAAATGTGGTGTATCAGGAAAGATGATAAGGTGGGTGAAATCTTTCTTAGCAAAGCGACATTTTCGAGTCCGTTTTAAAGGAGCACTTTCGCAGTATAGACAGCAAAAGGAGGGTCTACCACAAGGCACCACTCTTGAGCTGTATCCTGTTTAACGTAATGATTAATGATGTTCTGGATGATGTATGTGGCATGCCTGGAGTTAATGCTCTCCTATAGGCTGATGATCTCATAATCTGGGCGACTAGTAGAAGTGTAGAAGGTCTCCAGATGTGTTTAAACCTTGCCCTGGAACGTTTGCAAGCCTGGGCTGATGAAAATGAAATGATCGTTAATTCGAGTAAAACCTTTTTTCAGTTCTTTACCCTTTCTACAAGAAGCAACTATAATATCTGGCTATGCTATAAGGCGCAGTTTCTTGAAGAACAGAGTGAGTCAACATACCTTGGAATTAGACAGAAGGATGACATGGAATGCTCATACAGCTAAGGCTGTGGATGTTGGTAATAAACGATGCCGCCTTTTAAAGCGTCCAGCAGCCACTAAGTGGGATGCATTGCAGAATGCCTTGAGAACGGCATACTCCTCTTATGTCACACCGGCAATGCAGTACGGTAATGATGTGATCAGCACCGCAAGCAAGACCCTTCTGCAGAAGCTGGATGTGGTACAGAATTCTGCACTTAAACTAATTACGGGAGGTATGATGTCAACGCCTGTCACTGCTATGTTGTTGCAAACAGGCATCGAACCGCTGTATGCTCGACGCGACAAAGCTACCCTTAAGCTCTGGGAGAGAATGAAGCGAACCAGATCTATTTTCTGGCGGAATTTCATACCTGCTACTGATAGACTTCGATCTCAACCTACACCACTTAAGGTTGTAGAAGAACTAGCCAAGAAATATGCCATTAACCTTTCTGCGCCAGCTAGTACGAATGGACTGATTAAGAATACAGTCTTTACCATCTTCCTAAATGTGACTTAACCCTTGTAGATCACTCTATGCCTAAACCTTTGTCCTCAGCCCTTGCCCTTAGAGTAGCAGTCCTCCAAATTATTTACACCAGATATCCAGAGAAGGAGTGGCTCCACATCTATACTGACAGCTCCTGTATACCCGGAAGTGGCAAAACGGGTGCGGGATATTGTTGTAAATTTTTCGAGGGATATATCCCTGTTGGTGCCCCTCTTAGTAATTTCGAAGGTGAAATTGCTGTGATTTTGAGGCACACATCCAGCTAACAGTCGACCATCAGACTAAGGTTAGGGTAGCATCAGAATCTCAAGGTAAAGCTTGGGAACGTTTGGCCAAAAATGGGCCTCTCCACAGAAATTTTTCTCAGGCTACTACGGTTGCTGCCTTCTGTACGCTAACGGGACATGGTCTTTTAGCTATCCATCTCCACAAATTAGGGACGTGAGTAATGCGCTGGGCAACAGTCATGCTGATACCACATACTTTGTCGAACGTCCAAGGCAACATCCTCAAGTAGTATTGGTAGTTCCTGTTCCAAAAAATTTCGATATCTGATTCCATTCAAACTACCTTCAATAAAATAAGGACCAATGAGTTTGTTCCCTATGATTCCACACCAAATGTTACCTGATCAAGGACGTTGATGTTCAACTTGTCGTAACCAGTGGGGATTTTGTACACTCCAGTAATGTGAGACATGTTATGCCGATTAATGCTACCATGGTTTGTGAATGTAGCCTCATCTGAAAATAGTACATTAGCAAAGAAATTGGGATTACTTTGCAGTTGTTAAAGAGCCCATTCACAAAATACTACTCGATTATGAAAATCTTCGCCATGAAGTTCTTGATGCAGTGAAATGTGATATGGATGATACCTACAACGATGCAATACGTTGACAATACTACCTAGGGACATTCTGGAATCTCGTTATAATTGCCGAGTGCTTATCTGTGGGTTTTGGTAAGCAGCTGCTAGTACAGCTGTTTCATTAGCTTCTCCTGTAACAGTTTTTCTTTGTTTCCTTTTCTTGGTTTGTACGCTGCCATCAGTGATAAAGGCATTCACAATTTTGTAAAAAAAAGAACGAGAGCGAACGTTATCTGGAAAACACTCAGCATACAAGGCAACAGCATCGTCAACATTTCTCCTACATTCACCATAAATCAGAATCATTTCAATTTTTTCTTCTACGGTTGCACTTGATTCATTGTCCACTTGCAATTCTGTTCTACTGTAGAAATGAAGGGTAGATGTGCAGGCAATAAAACCTACTCACGTACAATGAAAGTTTTAAGAGATGCTTTCAGTTCGAATTCTGCAAGATAAGTGAGCTCTGATCGCACTGCACTGCCTTTTATGATAGAGCAGTCCCCTTTTCGTTTTGTCGGAGGAATACAATGTTGAGAATGGGATTTCCCATTACAAGTTATGAAATAATTGCCTCTCCCACTCTCACAGCGTGGGGGTGGGGGGTTAATTTACGTGTCATTGGATAGCATTTTGATAAATATCACATACGTCTACATTTTTATTTCTCTGATTTCATACGATTTTTTATTTCTTGAGTTATTCCCAATTTTCAACGATGTTTTACCCATTTTGATTTTTGTCGATGACAGTGCCATCTGCGAGCAACCCCGACGTACAGTACATCAAATCAATGTGAAATTTTCTTGAGAATCCGAATTTGCAATAAAAAATAGGGGTTCCTATTTACGTTTTTCTCCCAACCTCTCACCTCATACGGGGTGGGGGGTCGATTTTGGTATCATTCGATGTCCCCCTCCGAGACGAACAAATTTTAATTATAAAGTTTTTTGATCCGATTTGTAGTTTTGGGGATATTTCAATGTCTTCAGATAAAATGAACTCCCTGTCTGTATATATATATATATATATATATACACACACACACACACTGTCCGGCCACTTTATTAGGTACACCTACCTAGTAGCGTGTTGGGCATCCTTTAGCCTTCAAAACAGCCTGAATTCCACAAGATGCTGAAAACGTTGTTGAGGTACTGTGTACCATGAAGACATGAGTGTGTCATGCAGTTCCTGAAGATTTGATGTAGGTGTAGGCCTGAAGTGAACAGCCCGTTCCAGCTCAGCACAAATTTTCAATCGGGCTGAGATCCGGGAACTGAGAGGGCCCCTGCAGCAAGGAAAAGTCATCATCATGTTCCTCAAACCATACCACAGTGATGCAGGCTTTGTGCACCGGCGCATTATCCTGCTGGAAGTAGCCATCTGCATGAGGATAAACTGTTAACATGTACGTTTGCACTTGGTCAGCTATGATGTTTAGGTACGCTTTATCATCCTGACATGCCTCCAGAGGTATCAATGTACCCAATGTGTGCCAGGAAAACATCTCTAACACCATGACACTGCCCCCACCGGCTTGAAGAGTTGTTGTGAGACCCGACGGGTCCAGACATTCATGCGAACAGCAGGGGCGTACATATTAAGTGGCCGGACAGTGTGTGTGTATGTATGTGTGTGTGTGTGTGTGTGTGTGCTGAAGAAGATATCTTGAATGAATTAGATGGTAAATTAACCAAAATAATTATCAAAACAGCTGTAAGTACTGGAGGATCTGAAAAGCAAAAATCTGAGATGAAAATATCTAATAATGATCAAAAGAAGAGAAATGAAGATGAGCAAGGATGATCCTGTGATGAGAATAGAATATACTGAGCTTTGTAAAACAGTTTGTAAACATTTTCCTGAGGATATCAGTAAGTACAATTGTGAACTGCTAAGAAAAGCAGTAGAGGAGAAGAAAAGGCTAAAAGCTGCGAAACGTTCTTTATGCACAGGTAAAAAGTTCATGACAGCTGTGAGAAATGAAGCTGTATCACTGTTAGAAATCATGAGGAAATTATGAAGTGCGTTGAAAAATTTTACAGCAATTTAAATGGAACAGTGAAGACCTAGATGAAATGGCATATAAGCCTCTATCTGAAGTACCTCCAATATTCAAAGAGGAAGTCAGGTACGTCATCAGGTGAATGAAGAAAGGAACAACACCAGGACATGACGGAATCACAGCACATGTTCTCAAAGAAGCAGGATAAGAAATGGAAGGAATTCTGGCTACTATTTTTACTAAATACTAAAATAGTTTGAAACTTTGAGATGTACCAGAAGATTGGAAGAATGAACTGGTAATATTACTATTTAATAAAGGGGAAACAGAAGATATGGGGAATTATAGGCCTATCAGCCTCTAGGTAGATTTATCTATCTATCTATCTATCTATATAGGAGGATGCTTGTTTATTTGTTCGATCTGAACCAAACTTTGCAGAATTACTCTTTAGAGCCCTGTGGAAATAACAGGCTACAATTGAAACCTGGGCACATCTCTCCACCCTAATTTAATCCCTGCACACTTTTGCATTATTTTCAAGTAATGGTAGTGTTACCTGGTTCAAAACCCTTTGGTGTAAATAATTTTACTTTCCTTCTTTATTTTTGATAATGAATTTTCTTTTGTTTTTTTATTATTTTGAAATAAATAATATTTTTCTTAACTTTTTTTAATTGTCTTAATTTAAGAACAACAAAAATCCAGATATGGACTAAAAGGTGTAAACAGGGGGGGGGGGGGAAACTTTCTTGAAGGGTATGCATATCTCTGAAACTGATAAATAGTCTTAATCACATACATTTCTAAAGATATGAAAAGATTTAATATAAATATAGACCCTATTAATTTCGACAGCTATCTGTCTGTCATTTTCTAGTGAGGTAATAATATAAATCTCTCCAGAATTTCAACGCTAGCCTGATTACATCCAACTGGAACAAACAGAGAAATGCTGCCCATGATGGACATTGACAACCAATCACAATTTTTTTTTTTTTTTAATTTTATTTTCTTAAGGTGATTACAATTTCAGTCCTGTTAGGAACCGTTAGTTCCTATCAACAGGTGCTGTTTTATTACATTGAATAAAATATTGAAAATATTTGTTTTTATATAAACATTTTTGTATTTTGTAATTGCCAAAATGGTGTTGACTTTGTTTTAGACTTTTCTATTTTTTTTATTTAATTTTTTTTGCATTTCATTATGAGACATTGTTAATCTACAAAAAAATTGACGAAGGCTTTGAAGAATTGGTGTCATAAAAGCTCAATGGATCTTTTGTGAATGCACATGGAAACAATTAAAGAGAATGCCCATCTGGTGTGACCCTTCGTTGGGAGACAAGTAATACTCCATAAGAAATAAATAGCATAAAATTGATTGAATCATTACAAAATGCATAAAGTAAATACAACTTAAAATGGACACCATGAGAAAATTTGAAACACCAAATTTAAATATATAGTACATAATAATATACGAATATGTGTGATTAAGACTTTATTTATCTATTTATATTTCCACACATTAAAATTTCTTAATATCTCAAATTGCTTTAGATGGAAACACGAAATTTCACATGAATGTTCTTTTTAAATACTGAAAAGATACGTATTCGATGAATTTCCTATTTTTGGGTCCTAAAGGGTATAAACGAGGGAGGGAAGACAAACTTTCTTGTAGGTATGCGATTCTCCAAAAACCGCTTCAGTTGGAAACACTAAATTTTACATGAGTGTTCTTTGTCAAAATCTAATACATACGTATCGATGAATTTTCGATATTAGCATCCTAAGGGGTGTAAACAGAGGGATAGGGAGGGACAAACTTTACTGAAGGGGCTTACTTTACAGGGTTTTCAAGTTACAAAATCAGAATATAGGATTACTTTGTAATCATGCTTTTTTACCAACTGGGGAAGGTTTGAAGTGATATGGGTGAGGAAAAGGGCAGAAAGAGGTAGGAGTCTTATATTCTCCGATCTCAATATTAATTTTAACTACTATGGGACTTTTTTTTACCAACTGAAAAAGTTTCAAAGTCATCTCACAATTACAGCTTCTTCGTCATCCACATCAAAACAACTTTTTTTTTTTTTTTGTAACCCAAGCAAAGCACGGGTATTTTTGCTAGTATAAAATAGTTATGAAAGTTATTACCAATTGCTTGCAAAAAACTTTAGATTCTGCTCCACCAAGAGAGCAAGCTGAGTTTCATAGTGGACACAGCACGATTGATCACATTCATTTTTAAGAGAAGTCATTGAGAGAACCAATGAATATGATATGCCACTCTGCATTGCATTTATTGACTATGAAAAGGCTCTTGAGCTGTTATTAGTGCTTTGGAAAACCCCAATAATAACACTAGCTATGTAGAGATCATCCAAAACATTTATAAGGACACAACAGCAATAATTCTTTCCACAAAGATACAGAAAAAAACAGGATAGGAAAAGGTGTCAGAAAGGAAGATACTATCTCTTCTAAACTCTTTACAGCTGTACTTCAGGAAGTGTTCAAAAAATTCGACTGGGAAAAAAAGAGGCATCAACATTAATGGTGACTATTTAGGCCACCTTCGGTTTGCAGATGATACAGTTGTCCTAGCTAAAGATGCTACCGAATTGCAATGATGATGCAAAAACTTGCCAATGAAAGCTTAAGAGCTGGATTAAAGCTAAACTCGAAACAAAACAATAATTATAGCCAAGTTCTTTAACCCCTTTACATTACCCCCCCCCCTTTTTTTCGTAAGTATGTTGATTCCCTCGTTTTCTATGTTTGTTCTTTTTTTCTTTTTAATTTATTTATTGACTTTTTTTATATATTTATTCTTTTTATTTATATTTTTTTCCTCTTTTGTTTTGTTTTTGTCTTGCAGGCCACACATGGCTCTGTTATGTGATCTTGTGTGGTTCTTTTATCACCGCCAGCTGACGTACTGCTGGCCATCCATTGGAAGACGTTGCAAGTTACTGTCCTCATTCTTGATTGGCCCAAAGATCCACGGGGAGGCAAGGCTATGTACCAGGCTACTTCTGCATTGGTGCTCTAATGTTTTAAATAGACTGTATGTTGGAGGTTCCACAGGATTGCATTGTCCGAAAATGGTCTGAACTTTTTTTTTTTAATGTGTCAAACTTTTTAACTTTAGCTTTGTGTGTAATTCATTTTTAAATTGTCTTTCCAAAAACAAAACAATAATTATGTTTAATGAATTTATTAAATAGGCAAAAAATTAAAGTTGATAATTTGGAATTAGTGGAAGTTAGCTGCTACATATATCTTGCACAACAAATTAGAATGAACGGATGCATTATGTTGGAAATTAATAGTTGAATCAGTCACATGGAATACCTTTGGCAGCAATAGTGCAATACTGAAAGGAACAATGCCACTATGCTTAAGGAAAAGTTTTAACCAATTTATATTACCAGTTCTAACATATGAAGTGAAGTACTGACTAGAAAAGCAATTCAGAGACAACTTAAAGAAGCATGGAATCACACGATGAGATGGCAAATGAAATGTTTAGGTGAGATAGCAAAGATATTATTATAACTATAAAGAAGCTTAAATGGAATTGGGCTGGCCATGTAGGAAGATATAAAGATAAGAGATGGCCAACAGAAATTCTAAACTGGATTCCAAAGAATGAAAGGAGGCCGAGAAAACGTCCACATGGTAGATGAGTGGATGAAATTAGAAGGTTTGTTAGATTCAATTGGAAGAGGAAAGCTTTTGACTGAAAGAACTGGAAAAATAAAACATGGAGATCTTCATCCTGGAGAGGATTGAAAATTGTTGAAAACGTTGATATGTATTTAGACAGATAAATACACTGTCGACTCAATATAACATGGTCGTTGGATCCAAAGAATTTGACCTGTGTTGTATATGAGGACATACTGGAAGGAGAAACTGGACACATTTAAAAAGATCTCTTATTTTACTGTCCATAAACTTCGTTTACTGGCTCATTTTTAAAATGTTCAAAGAAAAAGCCATAAAGAACATTGTCTTGAAGAGACACGTGACAAATTTATGAATAAAAGTGCTTGTTTATACAATATTTGCAAGTATTTGAATTTGTCTAAACAGTCTATATCTTCTTAAAATGCCAAAAATTTAAACATAACTAACATCTTATAAATAACTTCTTAAATACACAAACACCTATGGCAATATTTCGACTTTTATGACGTTTTCTCCTTTCCAAAGGCATGAATAAGGCTTTGAAAATAAAAGTCGAAATATTGCCATAGGTGTTTGTGTATTTAAGAAGTTATTTATAAGATGTTAGTTTTGTCTAAACAGTAGTAAGCAGCATTAAGCTGTGTTTACACAGTGACAGGCATTAAGCATGTAGCATTACAAACTGAGCCAATTAATTTTGAACTACGAAGGATTCACGTTTATTTGGTCGATTTTCATCACGTCATAGACTTAGCAGAACCCTTTTCTCCACCACCGGTTATGTTCAATGGGGTGCCCCTGCAGTCTGGCAATGGCAGTGCACTGCAATTTCCATTGAAGAAGGCTGCGTTGGAGGTAGACAAGGGAATCTTTTTCCACTCTTCTTTACAAGCTTTCCAAAGCCCTTCTACTGTTTTCAGTCTTCGTCTTCCCAGAGCCTGTTTAAGTAATCCGAACCCGCAGAAATCTATTGGAGATGCATCAGCGGATTTTACAGGAATCATACTGTACGGGATTGCTCGTATTCTGGTTTCAGTCGCCATATTGGCCAAGTACAGCTGGATCGTTATAGTTGTATGGCTCTACGCCTTGTCCTGATGAATCCACACTTCCCTTTTGTCGCTGCCATACAATGCAGGAGTATCATCATGATACAAGGGTTCCAGGACATGCTCTCGGTAAAAGGCAGCATTAATATTGACCTTTGTAGGTACCTTCCTCAATGGCAATTTTCCTCTATAGCTGTAACCTGCAACAATCATGAATCTCTCGAAAAGTTTTCTTTGCATTCGCGGTACCACTCGGATCGTCCTTTGGCATCAAAAGGGCGATAAAATACTGCCCTTGGCTTCTTGGTATCACTAAGGTAGATCCATGCCTCATCCAAAGTAGTGACGTACTTCCATTTTTCTCCCAATAAGTGGTGCTCGTAAAGCTTTCGGCTGTTGGTCTTCCTTTCAGCAACGTGTTGAGGAAGTAGGCAAAGAATGCGAGCTTTATGTTGCTTTTCTAATTGCAGATCACGCCTAATTATCTGTGTAACCATTGGCTGAGAAACTCCTACAGCCTGGGCAACTTATTATACTTTCTTACTATATTTGTAAGTTAGTGGTTATAGTATTATAAAGGGGAAAAAAATCAAATTTAATGTAACCTAAAGTGTAGGGTGATATGTAAAAACATCATTTGGTGGAACCCACCTTTAGATTCCCTTAGATAAAGATTGCATAAGCTTTGTAATACAGGTATGTGCAGCTTCATTATGCAAACAATTTATGTAAACAAACCTATATACTGTACTTATACTGTATTGCCTAAATAGCCACAGTACTGTACTGCATTCCAACTAACTAACACAACTATAAGTTAAAACACTAATACAGTATTATTTAGTCATGAGGATGTAAGGGTAGCAGAACTTCCCCTGTAGTAATCTGGGGGTTAGGGGCAGTATCACCCCAAAAGCCAGATTGTTAAATCACTTTGAATTTAAAAGTATGGTAAGTAATTTGTACTTATCATGAACAGAGCTGTAGTTTTCAAACATCGATGTGCAAAGTTAATTAATATTGAGTGAATTTGGAGGCTGTTCCTGGAAATTAAAGTGAGTTTGGATAAAGCTGGAGTAATTCTGTTAACTTTTATTTTAAAACTACTGTTGTAGCCGCTAAAGTTGCCATTTATCTTCGAAGTCTCCGAAGTTTGGGTCTATAGATTTTTTCAACTTTTGACATCACAAACTGCCACTGGAGTCCGTTGAAGCCGCCGGTGTCCAAGCATCCTTGCTGTATGCGTAAGATAGTCTAGAAAGGATTTCGAGAGTACTAGGTCCCTCATAGATGAGAAGTGCAATGCTTTTCTGAACAGCTTTTGCCAATCTTTTCAAAAGCTTAATTTAAGAGTAATAATAAAAAAAGAAATGGCTGAATAAGTATTGCAAAAAAGTAAGCGATTCTGTTAAGCTTCTCTCACACATATCAGCACAATCGGATCAGAAAAATTCTGATCCGAAGGAAGAAAAATCCAAAAGAATCAGTTGTATAGATTTCAGTGGATGATGCACACTGACTGTTCAGAAATTCTGACATTGAAAGCAGAATTTTTCCTGAAGGTCTGCACCCATATATTCACCACAATAAGATCAGAAAATTCTGATGGAATCATTTGTATAGATTTCAACTGAAGTGCTTAGGAAAGCTTCAGAAATTCTGAAGTCCGATCAAAATTCTAACCAGAAGATGCAGTGGGAAAAATCAAATGGAAGACACAAACGGTTGAAAATAAAAAAAAATTTACTTTTTTCATTGTTTCAAATAAAAAAGAAGTTATTACTTTATTTTCAACAGTTTGTGTCTTAAATTTACCAAAACTTATTAGACTTTATTTTAATAAGATGTAAGAATTAATAAATCTTTTCAGTTTTATAAGAGTTCATATTTTTTTAATAACAAGTTAATGAATAACAAGTGCTTTTTTTTTTAGTCTATTTTTCTAGAACTTGGTGAAGCTCTTCAAATAATAAAAAAATAATACGTTCTTTTTTCCCTACATAAATACAAAGATACTAAAAACATCAAACAATTCTGAAAAATTTCCAAATCAAAACCAAATCCTAAAATTTTTAAAACAAAATATAATTATTTAATATCACGAACAAAAACTGCTTATTTATTTATTTAATGAATTATTAATATGCAGTAGTTATATACAAGCAGTTATATGACATAATTGTAATAATTATTATAATCATTTACGAAGAATTATCGTATGGGAGAAAAATGGATAACAGATGCAAAAGAGAGGTTCAAAATCTTAATTTTTTTGTTTAATCAAAAATGAGTAATCGTTATTTTTATATTTGCTTAAAACTGTATAAATCTGTAGGGGCAGCTTTAAATGAGTTTTCACTCAGTATTTTTGTCCCTTAATTCATTAAAATGAATTAATTGAGCCATTTATTTTGAAAGTGACCTATGACCATTTTTCAATATCTTTTTTGTTAACTGTAGTAACATGTGCAAATTCTACGTTAGCAGTCATAGATCACATTTGAGTATATTATGCTAAGACACTGGCATCTCACCTCTGAGTTCCGAGGTTCAGTTCTAATGTGGGTTTCATGATGGTGGATGATCTGCGCTGGGCAGGTTTTCTCGGGGTTCTCCCGTTTCCCCTGCAAGTCTCCCACTATACTTTCTCAGTCTTTCTCTCCATCTGTCCTCCTTTACGTGGGTTGGCACAATAGATGTTTCAGGTCACAGTGCTTGGCTTTCCTGCCACCCACATTTCACCCCAAGTAATAATAATAGGTCACTTTCAAAATAAACGGCTCAATTATTAATCAACCTTCATAATTTTACTTATTTCTTTCTTTGTTTGTTATTTAACAAAAATAATGACTGCTTCTTAACAGCTATTATCGACTCCATTGTGTGACAAGAAATCAGCATTCGTTTCTTTTGCCTTTCTGTCTGATGCGCGAGCAACCTTCAGTATGAATTCCGAAGTAGTGCATCCATTTCTTACGCTGGTATTCTGATTGATTTCGATCGGATCCGTTCTGAACCGTACAAGTGTGCGAGAAGCTTTAGTCTGTTACCGTTAAAATAACTGAGTTACAGTGCCTCAATTAAAAAAGTAACGGTGTTACCTATTGTTACCACTAAAAGTAACTGTTAATTTTAATGCATTACTACTTTTCATCCGTGTTCCAATAATAATAATGGCTTATCTAATCAAGTGATCGGCAAGTATTTAAACTGGAGCTACTGCAAAGAAAACAGACTTTTAACTAAAGACAATCTAACAGGATCATAATGTATTAATTTAATTTAAATAATGACCATTTCTTCAATTGATGAGAAGCTAATGTCAAAGAAATGCATAATGAAGATGACCATATTTTGTGCATTTTCGTAAAGTCACAATATCGTAAATCATTTATTGCAATCAACCTAATTGTGAAATCAAAACATCAATTATCAAATAATGGCCATTTTTTAGAATTATTACTTTGAAGCTGTCTAAATCATCAGTGACAAAAAGATGGCCTATCTAATAAATACACTTGAATAATGCTACTTAATAAAAGAACCTTTGATAACTTCTGCTGCTGCTCCTCACTAGCTCCTATACTTGTTGTACAAAATATGGGAACTACAACAGCATCTAAGGCTTTTTTCAGCTCATCTGCATTTTTTCTAGCACTGCAAAATACAAAACATTTTATACAATGAAAATGTGTATATTACTTAATACGTATAATCTTAATTAACTTTAACATATGATTAATTCTGATATACAGGAAATATTAAAATTGGCATAAAAATTATCACTAAATAAATATTCAGGTGCATGAGGCCATCATTAGTGTCAACAACACATTTACCACTGATCAGAGTCTATGTTCATCAAAACAGAAATAACAAGGATATCAGTAGAAAAAGAAAAAATTAACTTCCAAATGATGATAAATACAAAGCTACAAAATTTGGGCCATTAGCATTTTAATGAATAATTTACTTTTTTTGCCTACTTTCAGATTTACTTTTATCTAGATAAGAATAAAGAACAAAAAAAAAAAAAAACAACAAAAAAAAAACAACTGTGTCATGACTAAGATATTTTATAAATTTTGAATGAAAGCTTCCACTCAATTGATTCTGATGGTTTTTGTTGAATGGGTATTACAGCATGACAGTCTCATTTCATTATAGTACAGGCAGTCCTCGTTTTATGATGTTTCAATTTATGATGATTCAGAATTACACTGGTTTAGAATTTAGGTTAAAATGAGGAAAAATATGAGATAAATTAAAAATTGGAACATGCACTTATTAAAATTACAACACTTACTAAACAAATAAATTAAATATTTAAAAAAAAATTAAAAATTTGAAAAAAGAAAACTTAAATTTCTTCAGGGTGTCTACAAAATCTGAATAAAAAAATTCCCTGATTTTTTCCCTGATTTCATGAACAATTTCTTTTAAAATTCCCTGATAATTCCCTGATCTGTTCAACCAAAAAAAAAAAAACCCCTCCACACCCCCTTCTGTTCAACCAAATAAAAATAATAAAAAAAAAAAAACCCTCCAAACCGATCTGTCCAACCAAAAAATTCCCTGATTTCATGAACAATTTCTTTTAAAATTCCCTGATAATTCCCTGATCTGTTCAACCAAAAAAAAAAAAACCCCTCCACACCCTCTTCTGTTCAATCAAATAAAAATAATAAAAAAAAAAAAACCCTCCAAACCGATCTGTCCAACCAAAAAATTCCCTGATTTCATGAACAATTTCTTTTAAAATTCCCTGATAATTCCCTGATCTGTTCAACCAAAAAAAAAAAAAACCCCTCCACACCCTCTTCTGTTCAATCAAATAAAAATAAAAAAAAAAAACCTCCAAACCGATCTGTCCAACCAAAAAATTCCCTGATTTTTCCCTGATTTCATGAAAATTTCTTTTAAAATTCCATGATAATTCCCTGATCTGTTCAACCAAAAAAAAAACGATCTGTTCAACCAAAAAATTCCCTGATTTTAAGTAATAATTGCAAAATTCCCTGATAATTCCCTGATTTTTTCCAGAATAACAAAATTCCCGGATAATTCCCGGTTTTCCCTGATTTCCCGGTTCTGTAGACACCCTGTTCTTGAGCAAAAATGCAGCCATAAACTGTGAATGCAGTCAACTTTAACAGCTGCCCATGCGTTCCACGTGGCTCCTCCCCACCTAACTTTTATTTCCCTCAGTCATTCCACATTGATTGCCCATGAATGCTGTGATAAATACATATTACAATTAATAGTCATAAAAGTTTTTTTAAAATAAACGTGCCCATATCTGGCAAAAAAATGTACCCTAACACAATTATTGCATGCCTACAGTATAAAATTATTATATATTATTTTATGTTAATTCAGTAGGTCCATGAAAGTAAGTAAATATTTTACATTAAATTTAGTCTTAAAAACTTGTATTAACATGGTTTAATTAAATAAAAAAATATATTTTTGGATGGATTATTTGTGGAATGCATTGACATGCTGTTTATATTATATAATGGGTTCGTTTTACATCGATTCGATTTACGACGCCACTGTAGGAACACAACATCGGTGTAAAACAAGTGTGTAACATTCTGGTAATGAGAAGCTACAACAGCATCTTCAATACAAGCTGCATATTTTTTTTTTTATTGCCACCTTCTTTTGAGCAACTTTAATCATCCATGCCCGTAACCCATTTCACCCAGCTCTCTAAATACACTGTAGCATATATCTTGGGACAGCAGAGCATACCTACCTACCTACTTCATGCTGTAGGTTATTTTCTAAATCTGAACCTTAAGATTTGAAACAGTGTAATATTGGGATCAGAATGATATTAAGTTGGATCGAAAGTCTATAGTATTCTGTCATGCAAAAATCACAAAACAATAAAAATAAGTGTCGCTTCACAAATAGCATATTCATGCATTTTTCATGGGTTTTCACAATGCCATATTTTCTATACCAGTTGAATCTCAAAGTCAGAATTTTAATTCAAGTAAGCTGTTGTATAGTATCTTAATGTGTAGAAATTTCAGAATTTTAAACAACTGCCCACCAGAGATATTCATGCCTTAAGTTGGGTAAATTTACAAATAATGCTTATTAACGATCCTCCTGAAAAAAAAAAGCCTTTGAGTCTCAAACCCCCAAATTTTTTTAAAAATACTACTGGTACACAGGTACTTCCCAAAAAGAATTGATCCCTTAAACAAGCTGCCTTGCCTCCAAAAAAAATTCTTGAAACTGAGATTTTTTGCAATGGCAATGAGAAATTTTGAGCTCCAAATTTATTAATAAGAAATCATTTTAAAAGAAAAATGTATGTGATCAAAATTGTAACCTGTAATGTGCTTAAGCTCACAGTTTTTATTTCATGGTTCTAGGGTGTACCAAACCTGAGATATCAAAGTTACTACAAAAGCTTAAAAAGGGTAAAAATGGCATGTGCCGCAGTACAAAAATGGCCGCCATGTTGAAACCACTTTGTATAAAAATTTAATATTTTTGGTTTTGAACTGTCCAAACATAGGGCTAACAGCACACAAAAAATAATTGTTTTTCAAAATTGTCGAGCAACCAGTGCTGGACCACTTCATATGGACTGACCCATAATATAATTTTTAAAAATTCACGAAAAGCATGAATGAAACATAAATAAATGAAATGATTATTTTTATTCTTGCGCTACCTCCAAATTTTAAAAAAATGCAGATGCAATAGAAATTATGCTTTTTTTTTTTCAAAAT
>JAFIDM010009631.1:3699668-3711194 GCA_023159025.1 Thereuonema tuberculata
CGAAGTCAGACATCTTACCCATTAGGCCATGGGAACTTCAACTCTCTTCATATTGCTTTTTTGACTTATCTGTCAAAACTGAACTGACTTTGACTGAAAAGTAACAATCTATATTACTAAAATCTTTTATTTCTCTGTCTGTCTGTGTGTCTGTCCGGCGCAGTTTTCTGTGAGAATGAAAAATAGAAAGAATTTTTTCAATGAAACATCCGCGACAGGAATCGAACCTGCAACCTTCTGATCCGAAGTCAGACATCTTACCCATTAGGCCATGGGAACTTCAACTCTCTCCATATTGCTTTTTTGACTTATCTGTCAAAACTGAACTGACTTTGACTGAAAAGTAACAATTGTAATTAAAAAGAAAGTCAAAAAAGAAAGACGCAGTACGTCATTAGGTAGAATACTGAGAAATCAGTATTTGTAACTTAAAAACCACTGAAAAGTATCAATTGGAATTGGATAAACGAGATGAACGAGAGTGTCGATAATATCAATCGAATGATAAGTCTAAGAATACAAGGAGAGACTACAGAGCATACAAGTGCGAATAAAATTGACACTTCTGATAATCCACCACACGAACATCTCTATATGCCCGAGTGTCTGAACGCATTGAATCTCAGCGGAATTCCTCAACATCGTTTGTCATTGAAGATTGGATCTCCAATAATATTGTTGCGAAACATCAATCCCAAGTTTGCATACTGCAATGGAACTCAACTTAAATGCTGTTCATTCGATAATGATCTCATAGAAACCGAAATTATAACAGAACTCACAAAGGAGATTTTGTTTTCATCCATAGGATGTCTATGGAACCATGCGGTAATCTACTTCCATTCACTTTCACAAGAAAACAATTTCCGATCAGACCTTCTTCTGCGATATTTATCAATAAAGCTCAAGGACAAACTCTAAATAAAGTTGCCATATAATTGGAAAACGTTGTCTTAATTCACATACAACTTTAGGTCTTTGAGTCACAATTCAACAGAATTTGGTTATCTTCACTCTAAAGAATACTCACAATCAATTTGTTGCGAAGAATTTCGTATACAAGCTATGATCTTCATTTATCATCTATATCAACTAACGTCCATCTGAAATCTCTTCTTCAAATATCTATATCGAACAATCTGATGGCCTAGCTAATAGATATAGATAATTTTCACTATTTGTAACTCAAAAACCACTGAAAAGTATCAATTGGAATTGGATAAAAAAGAACAGAAAAAAAAATAATCACTATTTCTATTAAGTAGAATACTGAAAGCTCACTATTTGTAGCTCAAAAGCGACTGAAAATTGTATCTATATTACGAAAATCTACTGGAATCCAACATGCAACCTTCTGCTCCGAAGTTAGACGTCTTAAGCATTAGACCACAAGGATTACATTCTAATCTCTATAAAAAATAAAAATATATCACAGATATATGATTCACACGCTGATTCTAAAAGCAGTCGTGAATTGAGAGAATATATACATCAAAAATTAAAATAAAAAAAAACTTTAAAAAAATTTTAGTTTTATTTTACTTGATGTAATTTGTGTGTGTGTGTTTTTTTAATAAATAACAAATTGTTTTCCGTTACATACGCGAGGCTTCCGGAGCGAAGCTTCCTTTATTTTTGTTTTGTTTTTCATGTTTGGGTGGAAAATGGTACTTTAGATTAAACTTTCAGAAACTATATTACAGGTGTACAGGTAATAAGTACACCTAAATAGGTCTAACAAACATTAAAAAAAATAAAAAAAAATAAAAAATTAAATAAATGAAACTGACATATAAAGTAAATCATATCACTAAAATCAACTTTGTTCACATTTTAAAGATAACCGATCAGATTAAACTGTTCTTTGATTTCTTCCTCATAGACAACTTTGAATTTATTGCCCAAGGAATTGTGGAGTACATGCTATCTTTTCAAAGATCATCCACAGCTGTTGACAGTTAAAATGGGAAATACTTCGATTAACAATAAAACAAGCACTTGTTTTGGAAACAATTAAAACGTGCATCCGCCCTTCATAAAAACCATCATAAAAATCAAAGAATGAGCATATCCTTACATTAGGATTAAATAAAATAATTTTTTTAAACTAAAATAAGTATAAGTATAATAATGATAATAAATACAAAAAAAAATTAAATAAATAAATAAAAGTGAAAAAAATCCCCCCCCCCCCCAAAAAAAAAAAATAAATTGTAAATTATTAAACTGATATGAAAGGAAGGAATAAAAACAGCTTTTGCGAAAGATAACCAAATTCTTCAATATAGCTTTTAATTATGTGCAATTTTTTTTTTTTAAATTGAAAATTTTTTTCTTCTTACATACAATTTGTCCACATGGCTTTGTTTACATTAACTGTTGCCAATGGTTTGGATTGCATTGTTCATTTCTGTGTGTTTATTTTGCGATCTGAATTAAGGAGTATTTTTTATTGCAATAAACAAAAATATTAACGAATTTGCACAAAGTTTTTACTTTTATTTATTGTATTTCTGTTTTTTTTTTTTTTTTTTTTGCTATTTAAAATTTAAAAGTGTTTTTATTTACTTAATTTTTTTTTTTTTTTTAATTTCCTTTTATCCACTTTGGCCAACTATGGACCACGGACTAGCCCTACCTGACAATGTCAGGATGAGGCTAGGAAATTCCAGAGGGGTTCGAGATTCACATCCCGTCCAGAAATAATCCTGAGATAGTGAGTCCCAGGGAAGAATCGGACGAAACACAGAAGAAAAAAGATGAAACATCTATGGCCTCGACTGGGATTTGAACCCGGGTGCCGGCACACAGGCCGCTCGGCCGACCGACGCCTGAGACCGCACGACCACGCCAGCACGGCCTTTTTTGTATTTATTATTATTAACATTTTGTTATACGTTACAAAAATAAAAACATAAACAATTTTGAAACTTTATACACATAAAATATATTAATGAGAACAAATTTAGGAAAATCTACTAAAAACAAGATGATCTGTAAAATAGTAATAATTTTTGATTTTTTTTTTTTTTTTTTGTTTTTTCAAATTATTTTACTTTACTTTATCCAATGCCAGCTCTTGGCATCTCTGCCATTCGCCGACGAGCCTCCCAGTAAAGATCTGTTTGAATTCTTTCCTCAAAATCAGCCAAGCCTTTACATTTCTCCAGATGTGGTCCATCCATTCTTCCAGAATCACACAAGGGACAAATATCGGAATCAGCTAAACCTATTCGATGGAGGTGAGCTTGTAAATAATCATGGCCTGTTAGTAATCTAAAAGTTGCTACAGCCTCGGCTCTTGGTAAATTTCTTGAAATTTTTTGTTCATTGGTTAATCCTTCCCATCGCTTTCCAGCACATGTTTTATGTAAGAAGGTTTTTGTATATTTTTTAATTGTATTATGAATTATATTTTTTGCTGACGTCAGAGAAACATTATTAATAGGTTGTGGCAGACTTGTACCATCTTTTTTTCAAATTAACCAACCCATTTGATTTGTGCCAGTATTATTTTTTTCATAAAGAATTTTTTTTTAAGTAGACATTTTTCCAATTTTTTTTCATTTCTACTGAAAATTGATCAAAAATTTTGTTAATTAATCTATTTTTTATTCTCAATCCAAAATTATTTTTTGGATTGTCAAAATCTTATTACTATATAATCTATTACTTCTTATTGAATTTCTATTTTCACAATTATAACGTATTTTGTAATAATACCATAAAATCAAGGTGAAAATTCCTTTTGGTTGTGGAAACAAAATTTTATTATCTATTAACACTTGATTTTGTTGATTGTTTGGAAGCTTATTAAAGTTGTAGAAATTAAATTTAATATTTTTTTTTAAAATTCTATAAATATTTTTATTTCATTTTTATTTAAATAAATCCAATTATCGACGCCATAATTAATTATAGAATCCATGTAAGCTTTATATATGATTATTTTTGTTTTAATTGGAAAAGTATCTTTTATGTGATAAAAAAATGTAAATTAAATAGTTAAGTCTTTTTAATATATGAATGCAGTGGGTATGCCATGGGTATTTATTATTTAAGTATAGACCAAGGTATTTATAGTTATATATTACTTCTAAGTTTTCACAATTACAATTAATAATATCTTCATGACTTGTGTAAACACTGAAAATCATGATATTTTATTTGAGGTAAAATATTTATTTTTTTGTTTTTTGAATTTATGATTATGATATTTAGTTTTGTCTTTGTTAATAGCCAATTTATAATCATGTGTCCACTTTATAATATTTATGAAATCAGTTTGCAGTTGTTCTTGAGCTATGGAAAGATTTTTATTTGAGTTTATTAATAACAGATCATCATCATATGCAAAGATATTTGAATGTTTTAAATTGTTGAAAATTGTATTAAACTATATCGAGAATAATAATGGATCCAAAGTAGAACCCTAAGGCACACCTTTTTTTAGATTATATATTTTGCTTAGTTTGTTTTCTAGTTTAATCCTAAATTTCCTTTTTTTGAAGTAGTTCTTTAGTACAAAATACATTGGATCCCTTATACCAATAGTATGTAATTCTTGTAATAAAATATTGCGGTCAAGACTATCAAAAGCTTTTTTAAGGTCTATATAGATTATTAAAATATAGCTACTATTGTTTAGATTTTTATTAATGATTTCATTTATATTGTCTAATAATAATGTAGCACTCTTATTTTTCTGATATGCATACTGGTTTTTATTTATTAACTGATATTTTTCTAAGAATTTATATATTGAATTTGTAAAATAGGTTTCTGCAATTTTTGAGAGATTTGAGAGGATTGATATTGGCCTGTAATTAGTTATGCCAATATAATTTCCATTTTTGTAACTAGGAATTAATTTGGACATTTTCCACTTATCAGGATAAACACCTTTAGTAACAATATTATCAAATAGAATAGTTAAAATTTGTGGAATGTCATAAGTAAATTTTTTAATATCCTTTACCATAAAGTTATCAAGACCTACAGAGTTCTTATTTTTCATATTTTTAATTATTTCTAATATATCATTTTCAGTAGGAGGTAATATAATCAATGAGTTTGAAGACTGAATAGTATAATTCCAGTCAAATTCTTATTACAATTGCAAGTTTCAACATTTCCAATATTTACAAAACATTTTCCCATTTCTAAAAGTGTGATATGTAATCCTTTTCGCTGAATAAGTTTCTCCAAGCTTTTGTTTGCAGCTAAATCATCTTTATTATTTATTACAGAATGTATTATTTTCCAATAACTTTTTCCATTTTTAATATTTTCATTTCATTTATTATAATTTTTTTTTTTTATGTAACTGTTAATCCAATTCCTTTTCATTTTATATTCTTTATGGTATTGTTTATTAGTTTTGTTATTTTTATACTTTTGAAATAATTTATCTTTTTCTTCAATATGTCTAAATAAATTATCAGTCATCCATATTTTTTTATATGCATTTTTATTTACATTTGAAGGGAGTGAATTCATTGCTATGAATTTATCTTTTTCTTATACCTCACTCAAATATTTTTTTTTGATTCATGAATACATTTCATTAATAAATTCATAATTTTATTTGGATCATTAATTTATTAGTTCATGACTGTATTTTGCTTAACAAAAATGATTCATTTTTTATATAATTTGATTTATTGTATTCAAGAATTTCATTTATATTTTGAGAATTCAAGTGAAAATACTTAAATTGCAATAACACCAAATAGTGATCTGATATATCATTTTTAATAATGTTTCCAATAATTTTAAACTTATTTGCTTTTGCAAAGCAGTGATCAATACAAGTTTTGGAGTGAGAGATATTTGTTTTAACATCTCTGGTAACAGCATAGATATAGTTCCTAAGACCAAGATTATGATATATTTCTATATAATTTTGTATTAATGGATTATTTTTATTATCTAATAAATTAATATTTATATCACCAATTGATAAAAGTGGATGTTTGTCATTAACTTTCTTATTAAGTTCTTGTATAACTTCATTTAATTCTATAATAAAGTCATTTTTATTTTACTATTAGGTGGTCTGTAAACTGCTATTATAGTTGCTTCTATTTCTTTACGTTGATATAAATTTATTACTTTTTTCTTTACAGTGCAGATTACATTTTCAAAAGATTTAGAATCAATATTCCAACTATCTATAGTTATAAAATTTTTTATAAAATATTAACAAACCACCACCTTTTTTAGTTTCACGTAATTTAAATATAGTATTAAATAAATCTAGCTTAAAGATTTTGATTTCTTCCAAGTTAACATTAACCTCTGCTAAAATAATTACATCAATATAATCAATAAGTTGCACTATATTAGCCTTTAAATAATCAAAATTTTTCTTAAGTCTTCTTATATTTAAAAACACACAATTCAAATTAGTTTGACAATTAACCAAATTATTGTATTCTTTCCAGTTATATAAACTATCAAAATTATATGTTTTAGGGTGAATATTAATTTCTTCTATTTCCTTCTTTCTTTTCTTTCACTGGTTTTATCTTATTGAATTTATATAAGATCATTTTCATTGTCAATTTTTAAAATTACGGAATTTTCCTTTTTCTATACAAAGATTTTTTTGGTTCTTAATCCAAACAAATTTATAGTTGTTTTTCTTTTGCTTTTTGTTTTGTTTGCCAAAACAATTTCTTTCTCTTTTTTGTAAGATTGTACATTTCTTTATTCACTAAGTGAATCATATAACACAAGAGTGTGAATTACAGAGTATTTTTTACTGCAATAAACAAAAATATTAAACAAATTTGCACAAAGTCTTTACTTTTATTTATTGTATTTCTGTTTGTTCATTTTGCTGTTTAAAATTTAAAAGTGTTTTTATTTACTTAATTTTAGCTTACATTTCTTTATTCACTAAGTTAATCTTATAAGACAATAAAAGATCTTAACATAAAGATAATCAAAGAAAAGAAATATGACCAAAAAAAGGGGGACTTACTATTAGAAAAAAGAAAATACGAGAAAATAATACTTATTATAAAAATAAAATCCTTTCCACGGATTTGATTCGTGATTTCGAAGGTAAGTTATAAGCTGTCAAAGCTATGCACTTCTCATTTTTAAGCTATTAAAGAAATAAAAAATAATACCAAAATAAATAACGAGAACATTTTTTAATAATGGACCAAATATATAAAATATTTTATTAAGTAATCCATCCGTACTTTTAAAACAATAAAAATGCATTAAAATTCACAAGCAGTGTGGGTTTTTTTTTATGATTTTACGACGCCTAATCGATAAATAAATAAATATCATTAGTGTCTTTATATTATATACAAAATGTAGAACTCATGTAGTTTTCCTTTTATCTGCTTCTATTCCATTTAGAATAAGTTGAATAATCTTTCTGAATCAACATTCAAATTTCATCAGTGACTTTCGAAGAAAGTTATATCAGAACTTTTTAGCAGATGGCGCTGTATACTTCGGATACTCTACTGCATCTCCGTTAATTGAAGACTGCTGTCGCCCTCTAGTGAGTGGCAGTAAAACGACCCAACTTTTTGACAAAAATTAGCCCACTTAGCGATTGATTGGGCACCTAAGATTCATGTCATTTCATTAACACAATCTAATGATTCATTCTGCAAAGTTTCATTACAAACTGCGTTTATAAGGTTGGAAAGGTTCCCTTGTGAGAAAGACATGTTGATAACGCCAAATTAAAACTTCTCTCGACTATTTAGCGTTATTTCTATACCAGTTGCTAACAATAAGTAATTATATAAATAAAGAAATATATATTATTTATAAATACAATGCTCTTTTGCAAAGTAACAAGCGATTAGCACAATGGCGGCGTCCTTTCATGAAATCAGACGGACGTGCCTGACCAGACTAATCGATGATACATGCGCAGATCTCACAAAAACAGGACGGCCATCATTCATTGGGAGGACAATAAATACCGTTAATCACATACAAGGTCACTTTTGTCTGTATTTCAGTGCCACACTGATTCAATTCCAAGAATTTTTCCGTGGGTACTGACGGAGAGGACAGCTTTTTTACAAAGCACTTCATCCTCTCAAATTCTAGGAAAAAAGATGACGAAGACGATATTCCTTTACCTGTGTTAATATAAGATCTCAGAAATCGCGGCTGTGCTATAGAAGGGGAAAGTAATATGTGAGAATTGATGATGAAATTGCTACCACTTCTCAAGCTTCGATTTCCGAAATTGTTTCGCAAGTTTTAGATTCCAATGCAGTAGAAAGTGAGGATAACGACAGTGATACTGAAGTGAAGCGGTGACACAAGCAGAAGCACTCAGGCTACAAAACTTAGAAAACATTGTACAAAAGATGAAACCAAATTCGCGACAGTCTTGTATTATGGATTATTTTAATTAAGGTCAGCTGTACATCAGTACTTTGCTTGAGCATACTAGTACTATTTGTATACAACTTTATTCCGAATTAAAATTTTTAAAAAATAATTTCTTTCTGATTCCATTAATTTTAATTGGTTCAACTAAATTAAAAAATTTTAACCTAATAAACTGATATTTTTGTACATAATAAATTTTATAAAGAATTATACTATATTTATATAATGCTTATTTATTGACAAATGCATATGAATCTGTTACAAGGTCACTTTCGCGAGGTCCCCAGGGGTGACCTTATATCGAGGTCCGACTGTATATGCTCCATTGGTTTTTATACATGTAAACTAATAGAAAAATATGACTTGTTTTCATTTAAAGGATCACTAAAAGCTAATGCTTTGTCGATTGTTTACAGTGAGTTTTTTTTCTTTCTGATTAGCTATAATTATTATTAGTATTACAGAAAGGGTTGCAAATACTGTCACAGCAAACAAAGCTTATGCAATATTTGACACTGAAGTCTATTCAGAAAGGAGTATTAGATGGTTATCAACGAATATAGCCTTGCTAAACTATATAAAGTGAATGAAAATAAAAATGAAGAAATATTAAATTGAGATATTTGTTTTAGAGTTCAATAAAAAATGGAAGTAAATCAAATCCATGATTTTTGTTAACTTCTGTACCCTTTGATTCCTGAGGGATGATGTAAGTAAAGCACTACTTTATTTTTTCTTTATCAATCTAAGTACTTCACTGCAATTATCGTATATAACTGACATAAATAATGTATAAAGCTACAATAAACGCTACAGAAATAAAGAAACAAGAATAAAAACACATGTAACTTATCTGAGAATAAATAATTATAATAAAGAAACTACTGTAAAGCATTTCCTTGTCTCAGCCAGGAAATAGCTTTCGGGACTCATTAGTATAGAGCACTTTTCAGTTTTTTTTATTCTCTACAACTGCTCTATAAACAAGTGAAGGAGGAGTACAAAAATCTGTACCGAGCTTAACAGTATTCATTTAATCACAGAGTGCAACACATGTGAAGATGAAACGGCAAAGCTGTGAGATGCTTAGAAGGACATGGTCAGTACCGTGTCTCTGGAATTTTGATCAAACTTGACACATATGTTGAGGATGGTGAACTATTTACAAGAGTCAAGTTTGGCACTCTTACCAATAAGGGTAGGGAAGTTAGGGGTGGGGGTCAAAGTTTTACATGTAAGTCTAATGGAAACACAAACCTTTTTACCATATAATTTAGTTGATAAATGAAAGGAACAATGTTAATTCATACGAAAAAATTCAATATATAATTAAATAATCTTCTCATCTCATATATCTTCATCTAAAACTTTCTTTTCGAAAGAACTTCTTCAGATGACTAGAGATAGGGTATCTAACCCTATTCTCTATACATAGAATTCATTACAAATGATATGTGTGATACATTACTTCTTTACCAATGAATATAAATACCATACTTTTGTTTAAATCTTTACAATTCTTTAGTTTAAATCTTTACAATACATAATTGTAATAAATTTACGTTGAGTAAATCTCTATAGTTATATTGCTAAATAATAGTTTATACAGTAGAGATAAAAAGTATTCCCCTAATATAACAATAACTCTGGTTTCTAATGTAAATAATATTAACCTATAGAACCTACAAACAGATTCATATTCTTTTATAAGAATCTATAGTAGGACTGAATTGGTAAATGTAATAAAAAAAAAAAAAACCCTTACCAAAATTTGAACATCAAATAAAATTTAATAATTAAATTAATAATAGCCAATAATGATATAATAATTATAATTATGATAATGAAATTTTTGTTCCTGGACATTTTCCACCAAGTGGTTGAAGCCTGCTCACATCAACTGC
Organism: Thereuonema tuberculata; assembly: GCA_023159025.1. Classification (NCBI taxonomy): domain Eukaryota; kingdom Metazoa; phylum Arthropoda; class Chilopoda; order Scutigeromorpha; family Scutigeridae; genus Thereuonema; species Thereuonema tuberculata. The sequence continues at coordinate 3,709,955 of JAFIDM010009631.1, forward strand.
AAAGCATTCACGCCAGACTCTTGAAATGAGCCGGACAAGAAATGCAATCCATTCTTCCAATCAGGAAACAGTGCTGGTACAGTGTTTTTTATTAGATTATTTCTGATTGATTATTCAATAAAGAATTTGAAAACATGAATTAACATTGTCCCTTTCATTTATCAACTAAATTATATTGTAAAAACGTAAAATAATGTGTTCCAATAAACTTACATGTAAAACTTTTAGTTAGAAAGTTCAGACTGAAATACACACAGTAGTTCAAAGAAATGACATTAAGTTTTTAAGGCAAATATTGATTTTTAAAAATTTAACTTAAAATCTGATTTCCTAAATTTCTTTTATAAACAGAATGATGCCTTTAGTACACTTGAATTTTGTATAAAATCATCATCTTTAGATCATGTATTGGTGATAATAAGGTAGTGAGTTTTGGAATTTCCATTCTCTAACTCATTTTCTTTAGTGGTCGAAATTTTTTTTTTTTTTATGAATTATAGTTCCAATTTCCATAACACCAAAACATACATTTACAAAATGCTTGTGTAATTCTTAGTAAATGAATGATTGAAACATAAAATGCTTGGAGGTAAGGGGTTTTATCTAAATATGGGTCAATCCATGCAAAATGGTGCAGCTCGACATTTGAAAATAAGCATTATTTCATTTTTATTCAAAATGATTTCAACTTGGCAGCCATTTTTCCCATTTGTAAGTGTTTGCATTAACATTCATATCTCAGATTTGGTACACCCTAGGACCATGAAACAAAAACTGTGATCATTAATGACCATCAGAGGATCATTAATGTGAATCTTTTTGTAAATTCCCAAACTTAAGGTTTGAATATTTCAAGGGCAGTTGTTTGAAAGGTTGAAATTTCCACACAATAAGGTACTATATAAGAGCTAACACGAGTTAAAATTCTGACTTTGTGATTCAACTGGTTTAGGAAATATGACACATTGTGAAAATCCTATTTGTGAGGTGGCACTTACGATGGAACACTGTAAACTAACATGATATACTACAGTTTTTACACTTCAAATTCACCCTTTTGCAACTGAAATTCAACCTTTTGCAAACGGAATTATCCCTTTTGCAAATGGAATTCAATCTTTTGCAAATAAAATTCACCCTTTTGCAAATGAAATTCACCCTTTTTACAAATCGTATTAAAACTTAAAGAAAATGAATTAAACAATCTGTATGTTTTGTAACATGATATGTTTATATTATT
>JAFIDM010009631.1:3721657-3741548 GCA_023159025.1 Thereuonema tuberculata
AAAAAAATACATGGGGAAAACAAATTTGGTTCCATTTGATTGATTAGGAGATGAGATATTTAAGAAAATACGTCAAAAAAGGGGCGTGGCAAAAAAAAAAACTTCAAAAATTCATATCTCGGCAAATATTTGACCTAAAAATCCCATATTTTGCAGAATGTCTTCTCTTATGACTCTTTATATGCAAATAAATTTTCATAAAAATCTTTGATGGGGTGGTGAACTCATCGGTTGATTTGGCGTGGAATGACCCAGCTGAGAAGTTGGGGGGGGGGGTGTCCTGTCTCTTTCAAAGTGAGTAACAGTGTATGAGCGTGTGGGATCTGTGTTTTTAAAGGCCTGTTTGTGTTCTTTAATGCGTGTGATAAAGGGGTCAGGATTTTTGTCCCACGTAGCCAGAGGAGCATTGGCCACATGGGATGCAGTATACTGTGTTGGAAGAGTTGTTAGGTTTCTTTGTTTGTGTTATGTTTATGTTGTGTGATTTGAAGGCAGAGGCATATTGGTGTTGGTTGAGAAATTTTTTGATGAAGCTTTCAAGGGGTGGATAGTAAGGGAAGGGGATATATTTGACAGGGGGTTTGGGGGTAGTATTGTTGGGTTTTTTGTTGAGTTTGTGTTAGGATATTGAGACGGCTGTGAAACAGCTGGGAGGGGTAGTTATGAAGATTGAGTATGGTGTGCATGGTTTTTAGTTCAGTGTGTAGGGCTGGTTTTGTGGAGCATGTTTTTAGTGCTCTGCGTATAAGGAAATCTACTAAAAACATTGGAAATTGAGAAATACGAAAAAGAGTTTCCATGGCTGGACGTGTTTGCAAACACAGTCTGTAAAACATTTCCCTCCTCTGGACAGTAGTTATTCTTCCTTGGTATGTCAACGTCTCTGCCATTTCTCCTTTATTTTTGTATATTCATTCTTTTTTGTTGAATCCGTTTTCTTATACTGAAATGTGGACGCAGGAGAGCCCTACAGCTCATTGAGGAGTTTCAGTCTCGTAGAACACTTTGGGACATTACTTCCTCTGAGTACAAAAATAGGATTAAGAAGCATGATTAAGGAAATCGCCTTCATTTTCAAATTTGAAGGAAATCATCGACATATTTTCTCTCGGCCAACAAGAGATTGACAAGAAGTTGAAGGCTCTCCGTGTCCAGTTTCATGAGGAGACATAAGCTATTAATACGTCCTCCTCGGCAAACATCTCTATCTCGACTGGCAAGTCTGTACGCAAAACATTTTAAATGTTTCTACAACATTGTTTTTCAAACATGTTTCCAGTTTTTTCAAACGATTTGGAAACTGTTGGGAAACAAAGGAAACTGTTTGCAAACAATTTCCAGAAACATGTTTCTAAGTATGGACTAGACTTTACTTAAAAACAACTTAACAGACTTATCTTCTTTGGTCAGGGGTGAAAAAGGCAATTGCTCGATTATTTTCTCATCAAGTTTTTTAAATATAACTGTAACTTCTGAAATAGCTGGTGCATCACCTTCTAACTTCTTTATTGCTGCAGAAATGGGTAAAAGCAGGTTGTGTGCAGTCTGAACTTGCACCCAAAATATATCATTATCCAGCATCTGCTTTCGTACATTTGGAGGCAGCGATATTGTGTCGTCTATAGCTGCACATTGTAAGCAGTTCTTTGTACGCAGCAAACTGTCAAAACATCTCGTTGCTGAACCCCATCTGCTGGCGTAATGAGAGAACTTTCTTGAGAACAGAAATTGACTAATAAAAGAAAATATGGAAAGTTCAAATATGCCCTATAAAAAATTACTAAAAAATTGCCTTTTTGACATTTAAAATTTTCCGGAAAAACATAGTGGAAAATTTTCCTCCCCACATCATTGGGTAGGTAAACTTTAGTTATATTTAAGAAAAGAAGATGTAATTCTCTTGTGGCAAAAATTCTTTTTTCTAAAATTTGTTTAATGAAAAAAAAAAAAAAATCCATATATAAATAATCTACCAGCTCAAAATCCACATTGTTTTTCAACTTCTTTATCTTGATATTTTTCTTCAGTAAGATCTCTTGAGGTTCATCTATAAACTCAACTGAAGATAGATGTTACTAATTCTTCGATAATTATTGCATTTCATGATAACAAAATAGATTAATAAGATGAGTAATCATTCTGATTAGTTTTCTTGTTTCGTACTTTAACATTTCTGAAGCTAACCCCTTGGGCCACTGCTTTTCCATTCTTTAACTTTTTTATTACTTTCCTTCCTTTTATCGAATTTGGCCAACTAGGGACCACGTAACTAGCTCAACCTGACAACGTCAGGCCGAGGCTAGTGAAATTCAAGAAAGGGGGGACGAGAATTATATCCCGTCCAGGATAACCCTGAGATAGTAAGTCCCAGGTGGGAAACGGACGAAACACAGAAGAAGAAAGAAACAGCCAAGCCACCACCGGGATTCGAACCCGGGTGCTGGCGCATCGGCCACAACAGCAGCCCACCGGCTAAACCGCATGGCCACGCCAGCACGGCTTTTATTACTTTATTATATTAATCTCCAATGTTGTAGATTCATATGTTGTTTCTATTATTTCACTTTGAAAATTAAATTGTGGTCATTATTCATTTAAAAATTCTTTGTAATATTCTTCCCATTTTTTAGCCTATATTTCGATCATTTAATTGCTTTTTCCTGATGTAATTTTACTTATAAATTTCCAAGCTTCTATACACCTTTGTCCACTAAATGTACATTTGTATTTCCTGTATTTCTTATCCCATGCCTGTTGCTTTTTCTTTAATACCAATGTTCTTACTTTGTTTCTACATTCTACATTAAGTTTCTCGTATGTTCATCTTTCTTAATATCAATCATTTCACGAAAGCTTGTTTCGTTTCATTTATATATTTCTCCATTTCATTATTCCTCCACCATTTTATTATTCCTGGATTTTTATCGATTATTCCTAATGCTTCATATGATTGGTGTAAAGCTTGGTGTAAAGCTTGTTTTATATGATTATTATATAAAGTTTCTACATTGTTATATTCCATTTTAACCATTATTTATTCAGTCTATTTTGATATAATCAGCTAATACTTTCATCATTCAATTCTTCAATATTTTAATATATATATATTTTTTTATTTTATCTAGTTCTGAATCTTTTTCTGTTCCAATCTTTTTTCCTGGTGTGAGGATATGGGAATAATATCTTCGTTCTTAGCAAATGAGTCTACTCTTTGAATAGTAAAGATCTTAAATCTAGCTTTTCTTTATAATTATACAATCAGTAAATGATTTTAATTGTCTAGTTGTTTGTATATTTAGGGATATCTTTAAGTTCAAAGAATCCACTTGTAAATTCTGAAATAATTCCTTTTTACATGTGTAAAAAAATTTTCATTTTAAAAAATAACCAACACACTAAAAAAGATGATTAAAATTTTATAAAAATTCAATTACATTACATCCTGTGAAGCCTTTCGAGTTCCTATGCTGAAGAGGGTGTGGAAGAGGAGTTTTCACATAGGAACTCGAAAGGCTTCACAGGATGTAATGTAATTGAATTTTTATAAAATTTTAATCATCTTTTTTAGTGTGTTGGTTATTTTTTTAAAATGAAATTATGAAATAAATAAAAGGTGAACCAATCTTACTGCATTTTCATGAACAGTTGTTTACCAAAACTACTTAAATAACTGAAGAAGCCATCTCAGTTATACAACATATTGAAAAAAATGGGGTAAACAGGACAAAACAACTTTTAATAACCTGGTAATCACTTGATAAAATAGAAAACATGACATTACGGAATTATTAAGCATTTATTTGTTATAATTAGGTTTGTGTTTCCAAGAATCCTTATATAGTATCTTTTCGTGTTTTACATTTTAATTTAGCCGACGATTGTAATGAGATTCTTTGCTTTAAGAAGTATTCTGTATGAATTCTCTGTGAAAATGGATAGATGCATACCCGAAACATGTTGAGAAGTACGCTATTAAAAGTTGTTTGCGCTGTTTTTCCCATTTTCTTCAATGTCTTGTATAACTAAACTACCTAACACTTAAGTTCTTTCTTTTAGATTGGGTTCTACTGTTGAAATTTCCCATAATAAAATTATTTCTTTATTATACTCTGTAATTTTCTGTAAAATTCATCATTTACCTTTGCTGCTTCATCATTATTTGGAGTGTGTATATCCCCAGAATGGCTAACTTGTAGCTTAATACATTCATAAATATCTTGATTACTTCATCTATTGCTTCAAATGAAGTCATTTTTCTTATATTTCTTTTTAATTAGTAAAGAAACTCCTCTCTCAGCTTTTTCTTCTTTTCTCATTCCACTGTCTGAAATCTCCTACTATTGCTGTTCCTGATCTTTTCTTCTTTGCTTCAGTAAAGACAGGGACGTTTTAATTTTTTAATTTTTTGAATAACCTCCATTCATTTTGTTCTGATTCCCTGTATTTTCCATGTTCCAATATTCATAATTTATTTCTATAGCTTTGATCATTTCCCTAAAATTTCATTTGATTTCTAAAGCATATTGCTAAAACTTTTTGTAAAATAAATTTTTATGAGTGATGGGGATCAGGACCATTGCTCCAATCCCCAACCTAGAGTACCGGGCGATTTTTGGTTAAGGTTGTCGTTCTTTTAGCCATACCCAGGTGGGATTATTAGTGTGATCAGCTGACACCTGGCTTTTTTTAATGAGGTTATTATTCCTTCTCTCCACTATTTTTCTATCTGGCTTGGGACAGGCTTTTGCGAGTTTTCTTAGAAAACATATCAAAACAAATGCATCTCCGATGGATATCGTCCCACATTGATCTTCTTGAAATGACATTATTAATCAGTTGAAAATGTTACCACAAAAACCAATCAGTAAGTATTAATACACTCATGGACAAAAAAATTAGCGCACCAAGAAGGAGTCGTCAAAATGAAACGAAAATTTACATACGTAATGACTACTTTGATATAAGTAAATGATAAGAAAATCAAAGAAAAAGGATAATTTATTTCAGAGAAAAAGGCAAAAGAACGGAGGAGTTAATACTCCGTTGGACCCCCTCTAGCGCGAATGCACGATGCGATACGATCGGGCATCGAGTCATACAAGTTCTGTATGATGTCTTGGAGACATTTCGTTCCATATTTGCTGTAACCTTGCCTCTAGTTCGTTCAAACTCGTGGGATGCCCAACTCGTCGTCCCAAATGATCCCAGATATGCTCGATTGGAGACAAATCTGGGGATCGGGCAGGCCAAGGAAGGGTAGTAACAGTGCGGAGACAGTCTTGTGACACCCTTGCCGTATGAGGCCGAGCATTGTCTTGTTGAAAAATGGCTCCTGGGAGCCGTTGCATGAGTGGCAACACATGTGGTTGCAGGATTTCATGAACATACTGCTGGGCTGTCATGGTGCCACGGAACAATACTAGGGGTGACCGTGTATTGTAGGCAATGGCACCCCATACCATCACACCAGCTGTGGGAGCGGTGTGTCGCTGTACAGCAAAGCCAGGATTGAAGCGTTCACCACGGGCTCTCCACAGACGAACACGATTGTCATCACTGCCGAGATTGAATCTGGATTCGTCGCTAAAGACGACCTGGTTCCATTCCGCTGGAGTCCAGTTTCCTCGTGCGCGGCAAAACTCCAAATGGAGGCGTCGATGGGTGGGCGTCAAGGGCAGCACACGTAATGGGCGCCGCGATACCAACTGTCCTTCAGCCAGGCGCCTTGGTATGGTTCGAGAAGACACAGCGGCCCCTAGTGAAGGTGCTACCTGTGCCTGGATGGCGGCCGATGAAGCAGTTGGCTGTACGCATGCATTTCTGACTATGTGGCGGTCTTCTCGACAACTGGTCTGTCGAGGGCGTCCTGAGCCTGGTCTTCGTGTACATGACATCTCTCGGGTCCACTGGTCCCAACACCTCCTCACAACACAATCAGAGCGGCCTAATTGACGAGCTACTCGCCTAGCTGACCACCCAGCTTCCATCATCCAGACGATTCTCCCTCTCTCAAACTGCGACAACTGCATATACTGTCTTCGAACACGGCGTAATGGCATGTCTACCTCAGCTCTTCCTTTGTAAATGATTCAGCACACTCAAACAAGCTTTGGTTACCTGTTTTATACTCCACAGAGTACGATGTTCAACGCCCTCTACCGGCTATACGTAATGCGCAATCACGCTGCATTTCTAATCATTTGCATATCTCCCCGACATGTACCTTCATTGCAAGTTTCGTTACGATCCCGCAATTATTTCTTGGTTCGCTAATTTTTTTGTCCATGAGTATATATTCAAATGTAAAATTAAAACAAAAGTTAAAACAAAAATCTTCAATTCATTAACCCAATTATATCAAAATAAAAGATAGATTAAAAACCACGAAACAGAACTGTAGAAAACCACAAAAAGAAGCTATTTTTAGACTTAATACAGGACATGACTGCCTTACTGCTCAGTTGCAGAAAAATACACATTTTAGACTGCACTATGTGTCCTTTGCAAAAAGCCAGGATCAATTACAGACTGTGATCTTCTTTCTTGTAGAAATTTAAATTGGAATTTTCAGATTAAAAAAAAAAATCGGTGGTCTTTACTGGGAGGAAAGGTACCAAATGAGTTGAGTGTTCTTAACATTAGACACCTACTTACCTACAATCATTATAGCATATTAGCCGATGCAAAATATTTTTCATGATTCTTTCTGGCATTGCATCATTTTTCTCCAAATAGTCAAAGAGAACAACTTTAAAAAACATTTTCCATCTATTACACCTATTAAATAGAGCTACAACACACTAGTATTGACAGTAGGGTTGTATCTGAAAAAGGAACAAATTGAGACCCCTCCCTTCCCCTAATCAAATTCCTAGCATTCTAGTGCTACAGAAATAGATTGATGAAGAATGTGTTTGAATATAAAGAATATATTTCACATCTGTTAGCAGAGATATTGGTTAAGGCTGGAGGGCAAGAATTATCAAAAAATTATTAATGATTAATCATATTATAATAATATATTTTTTAATGGATTTTTTTCTACGTCAACTTTTATTGAGACACATAAAAATAATGTAGCATGGAAAGTACAATAAGTTTTATAAGCTTATAGTACAACTTACAAACTTATATATTTTTCCTCAATTTATAAACTGCAGTTGAGGAAAGCCTCCGTAAAGGAGGTTGAAAACTGGTTAACTTTTAATGTTTAATGCTATTTAATTTTTTAAATTAAGTGTGTTTCATGAATCTTTATGTTAAAAATTATATATGTAGTTGTTTTTATTTTCAGATGGAGCTTAGTGAGGAAGTAGGGGACAAAAAATATCTCCTCAGTTCCCCTGTCCATCTGTATACAAAGTTCTTAATAAAATTTTTGAACAGTCGTTGGGTTTTCTCATTTTAAGCATATGAAATTGACAATTTCAAGAACAGATAATTTCATAACATCTTCATACTTGATCAGGGTGTCTACAGAACTGGGAAATCAGGGAAAACCAGGAATTGTCAGGGAATTTTGTTATTCTGGAAAAAATCAGGGAATTATCAGGGAATTTTGCAATTATTACTTAAAATCGGGGAATTTTTTGGTTGAACAGATCGGTTTGGAGGTTTTTTTTTTAGTTGAACAGATCAGGGAATTATCAGGGAATTTTTTTATTCAGATTTTGTAGACACCCTGTTGATGTATCTGGTATTTTTATCCAGTGGACGCTCAGCTTTTATTAATTATAAAAGTTTGAAACATTTGTATGTACATTTTATATTAATTGTGATGCAAAAAGGAGCTCAGCCAATATATTTCATCCAGCTGCATTTTATACGTCAAAGAACTGCCTATGGCTTACAAGCCACCTCTGTTATAGAGAGACCAATAAACAGCAAAAATTAGGATTCTGTTTCCAATACTATTTATTGGTTTTGTCTTCTTTTTGCTGCATGAAGGGAATAATGGCTGTGAAAAAAAAAAAAAAATCACTTAATGTTGATTTTTTTTTATTGCTATTGTCTGTTGAAATATCTACATCACTACTGTCAAACTAGTGTTTCAAAGAATAAAAAGTTCTACAGGACAACTAGAACAAAGTAATTTTACATGATTTGCTATACTTCACTGTACAACTAGGTTCCTTCCTCCATCCCATATTGCAGGGGTTGCAGAGCCTGTCAGTACATCCCTCTTTCTATGTCTTGCTTGCAGTCTAGGGGTTCTGTTGAACCTTTCTTGCCCATGTCTTCTCCATATTATCTATCTTGAAGTTTTAAATATTTCAGAAAATTAGTATTTATTATGATTATGACCTGTGGATGTGTTTTTGATGCCAATTTCTTACAGTTATGGATTGAATATAACAAAATCAGTAGGGAAAACTCGCCTACCATTAAAATTTCAATTTGTAAGGATAAATAGTTTTCAGTTATCTTGACCAAAGATGGATAAAAAGCATGCAAATTTCAATACGTGTGGCTCTGCAAATACACTTTGATAATTATGCTTCCATGTGGATATAAAATGATACATTCCTACCATCAGTGCTGCTATTGTAAATAAATAAATAATGCTAATAAAGAAGCCTAAGACCCTGGAGCTGCTGTTTAGAGCTTATTAAGCTCTCTTGAGCCAGGGCTACCCAGCAATCAAAAACTCAAAAGACACATGAGGGGAAAAGTAATATATTAATAGGGCAAGTGGCTGAAGAGAGCTTAATAAGCTTGAAACAGCTGTTTGAGAGTCTTAGTTTGACTCAAAGGCTTCCGTATTATCAGATTAACTTAAATTGGTTCCTTTCCCTTTATTCTTTTTTTATTATTATTGATGTCCAATGCCTTTTGTGGTAGGCGTAAGGCTATCCAAGGATTGAATTCCACATTTTGTTGTTGTTTTTATTTTTTTGATTTTAGTTTCTGAGGGTCACTTGTCCTATTAAAAATACATAATCCTATTTGCTATTAATTTGTTAAATTTGTATGTGAACTTAGTATTAGTTACAGTTTAGTCTACATCATGGTCCATTCTACTTTGCCTCCTGTTTAATTATTGCTGCCTTGGGCAGTTGTCATTTATGAACTTTTTTCTCTGCAAATAACCTACACAATTGAGAACAAAACTTCAGGTGACATTTATCCTAACTCAAGATTCAGAGAGAGAGACTTTCAAAATTAAATCATCATAATCAGTAACATAATAAAGATTAATTCATTGTAGATAAAATTATGTAATTTTCATCTTCAATATTTTCATTTATTTAGTTAATCTAAAATGGAATGATTTCTAAGATTTGTTTTGAAATATATGGTTATAAATGGATGTTTATTACACCTACCAATACTATTATACATACATACATATATATATTTTTTTTTTTTATTGACAGATCAAGAGCTAAGAAACATTATTGATAAACTTGCACAATTTGTAGCCAGGAATGGGCTGGAGTTTGAACAGATGACAAAGAACAAACAAAAAGATAATCCAAAATTTGCATTTCTATTTGGTGGTGAATTCTTTAATTATTACCAATACAAAGTTACGACTGAACAAGCAAGTGAGTTGCATTTATATATCTTTTTTTTTCTATTCTTATTACAGGTGGTTTGTTCGTTTTATGATGATAAATGAACTCTGATAGCAAAAGAAAGTTTTATTACAGGATCCTTTGCCTTATAAAATACAGTGGTCTTCAGATCCACTGTAATATGCAATTATTATCGGGCAAGGAATAAACTATACATGGGAAAACTTTGGAAGTAAATGTTGAAAATATTCTAGAGTAAAATTATTGAAATCCAACAGTACACAGTGAAAGAAGTGAAAAGATATCAGAAAGGGTGAATAAGGTAGCACATATAAGGATAAGATAAGGTATCAAGGAATCTGGGCCCATGAAACGTCACTGGTTAATTTTCCTTATCTTCTAGCAAAATTAAAAACCAGTAATCCTGTAGGACTACTATCTGTAGGCTTTTTTCCCCTACAAATTTTTATGATTGATGTTGAAGATTTTGTTTTCCAGGCTGAAACCTAACTTAAGAAATTATGTAAACAAGTCTATACCAACAGTGTGTTACTTACTTTTCTGATGTAACTTTTAACCAGAAATTTCTGAGATTTCTTCCAGAAACATAGAAAAAAAAAAAAAAATTAAAAATTCACAGAAAAATGTGAGGTATCTTATCCACAGACAGTATCCTTTAAAACCTCACTTGGCAGCAGAGTGCTCTGGTTTTGTCCTCAAAAAAGCTTCCATTTTGTTTGTTAATCAGAAAAGTTCAGAAAATTGAACTTACTATGGCTATGTAATGAATGTTCAGATTCATGCCATGATTCAAGTTTTTAATTTAGCACAGTTGCCTATTAGAACAATAACTGCAACATTGTAAAGATGATTGAACATTGTAGATTAAGTTTATAGTTCTATATAGGTAGGTAGGTACTTCTCAGAGCTTCGGTTAGCTCATGGGGCACCGAAGGCTCCGACGTTTCACTGACCATTGGGATGAGCTGAGATTGGGTGGTCAGCAGTCAGTTGACAACGATTAATGAACACTCACTATAATCAGCATACCATAATATTCAATTCCTTATAAAGGTTAGTGTGATACTTGTTGTTTCGATGTGATAATCTTTTCAAGTTGTGGATGCAGCAGCATTTCTGCAAGGTTAGTGCATTATCAACCTTTGTTTGGTTGATGTATTTTGTTTTGATTGTCGGAAATCAACTGAAAAGTTTTTCTTTGAATTTCCTTTGACTTTGAATGTCGGAGCGATATCAGAAGAAAGTTCTACACTGCTTTTCTTTTCCCAAGGAATGAACATGCAGGAATTCACATCTTTTGTGAGAGAATCAGAGATTCAAAGATTCTCTTTCTGGGGCTAATACTAATCAAAGCTTGCAGTCATTGCTATCTAACGTTGACTTACAATGGTAAACATGACCTTTTGGTAGATGCCAGCACGATTTCAGCCTTGCTTTGGTTCTTTTGCCAGCAGTGTAGATGTCTTCTGCAAATTTTTTTAATAAGTATTTTCTCATATTTTCTTTTTTTTTTCTTTTTTTCCTCATATCTGGAATTCAGAGCGCAAAATAAACATACAGTAAAACCCCGATTATCCGAGCCCCGATTATCCGAGTTTCCGTTTTAACCGAGCTATCAAATATTTCTAGGATTTTTTTTTTGTTCTACATTTTCCATTTTTAAAACTACCGAAAAAAATTCTGAACTTGATCTCATCAATCAACGAAGAGGATATACGTGATTGGATAAATGCTGACGAACAACAAGACATTACAGATGAAATGATCATCAATAAGGAAAATGAATTTAGCGAGTGACGATGAAAATCGACATATGAAAATTTCCCATACAGATGGACTAAAAGCTATCGAAAGTGCTATTGAATATATAGAACAACAACAAGAAGAAGCGACACCAGCAATCCTGTTATCATTAAATAAATGGCGAAACATTGCTGCAGAAAAACGCCAAAGTAACATAAAACAAAAAACAATTAAGGACTTTTTTTTAAGTAAAAGAACTCTTTAATTATCGTAACAATATGAATTGCAAGTGGTGTATCTGTATAACTTTTGTATTTGTTAAAATATACATTTAAATCTATACGATTTATTTTATTTACAATTTTCGCTTTAACCGAGTTAGTCTTGGTCCACATTAACTCGGATAATCGGGACTCTACTGTACATAGAATTTGGCATATCTTTCTCATAAGCTGTTTTTATGCCTATTACTACTTAAAAAAAGTAAAATCCTTCCCAAGGATTTGAATTGTGATTCTTGAAGTTAAGTTATAAGCTGTCAATGCTATGCACTTGATTACAACAAACACCTTCTATGCACCTCTCGTTTTTAAGCTATTTAAAGAAATAAAAAATAATACCAAAACAAATAATGAGAAGATTTTTTAATAATGGATGCAATACACAAAATATTTTATTGAAGTAAACCATCAGTACTTTAATTCATAAAAATGCATTAAAATTCGTTAGATTTCAATGCACGCTGCCTGTTTTTTTACCATGTTACGACACTGAATGTAATAATTTGTAAAATTTCGCTATGCTATATCTGTTATTTACTATGCTACGCCGCTGAACCTACTAATGAAATTGATTTATTGATCATGTGTCTTTATATATCATAACTAAAGGCCACTTTACATGTACCATTTCACAGGCCATATGCACACCACCTTCGCACCATGGTGAGATGGCAAGCACATTGTCCCACTTAGAGCCTGTTCTAATTTCAAAGAGATGGCGCGCCATCGCTCAGACCATCGCTATTGCCCAAATCACACCAGCATATTTTTCATCATTGTTTACATCATTGACCCTATCTTTGAGATCTATCATCGTGTGATTTGCCTCTGATGACCATTTTCATCATTGATTTCAATGTTGAAAAAATTTAGGAATTGCTCTATCGCATCGTTGTTTTCAATGATGGTAATTAGTGAAAGCTCCAATCAGAACCGACAAGCTTCGAAAGCGAAGAAGCCAACCGGCACCATTTCGGCCACCGTTTCGATTGAATCAGAGGGCTATTATAAATTAAGTATCACAGTGAGGAGATTATCTTTCGAAAATAAACAATATTTTTACTGAAATAAATTAATTTTATGCGTTAGAATGTGCAGATGTCAACTTTTTAAAGAGAGATTTCGTTTATTAAATCTTCAACACGCTCGCAGAGCATTGTGGGATGGCTGCTGTTGTTAATCGAAATTCACTTCAATTCCATTTAAATAGTAGAGATACTTGAATACAATATACAATTAGTTTCGAACAGATTGACAGCTTGCTAAAAGTCATTTCAAATTCTACCGAAATTGCGTTGCCGAAACACGATTTTAAGCTCTAAAAAAAGATTAAATGCCGTCTTTTTGTAACTGGGAGTTGCCGCCAAAACCTTTCCAGCTCAACTCTGATTGGCTAGCGCTCTGCCAATCATATGCACTGTTTCATCATATTTCGTCGATAGGGTGGAAAGCAAGGATCTGGAACACTTTATTGAAACGAATGATCATTTCAGTGAAGCAAAAACAGTGATGAAAAATATGCTGGTATGATTTGGGCATAAGGAGCCATCTGATACTAGCGCTCCTGGTGATGAATTGTAGAACTTGAAGTCCAATCAATTTGTATCTACTAATTCGAAATTACCAATTACAAAAATGACATGTACGTACGTAGGTCATCTTTTACTTATGTTTTCGTGGATGCTTTCAGAAAACGTTACATTATTAATCAAAATCATTATAGAATTTCGGCCTGAAAATTTGAATCGATGAGCGATTGGAATCTCAAAAACATATTGTGGTTGGTCGAGATTTAATGAGACTGAATTATTTCTCGAAACTGAAAACAAAGATATACAAAAAGATTGAAAAAAATGAATACTTCCTATTTTAATTAATTAAAAACATTCTTTCGCCTATTCGATGCATTGAATAAATGATTTTTATATTATTCAATGCAATTTTTTTCGTAAATAAAACGTAGGTATGATGATAATTGAAAGTGTAAATTTTCCCTGTGATGGAAGGCGATATGGAAAGCTTTCTTTTCACTGGCAATCTACCCTGACATTGCCTGCATTATGGCCTGTTGAAATGGCACGTCTAAAGCGGCCTTAACTCATATAGGTTTCCCTTATAACTGCTTCTGTTCCAATTTATGTTTAAGAATCTGGAAACCTTTCATTTTTATCAATGACCTTCGTTAAATAAGGTTACATCAGAATTAAACAGATGGCTTTACTTTACTTTCCTATCAAAAGACCAGCCATGCCTTAAGTTTCTTGGTTAATTGCAAACCATTACCGCCATCTGATTTTTAAAAGGTAAACCGACCGATTTTTGAAGATTTTCAAGGCCCATTTTATATACTTTCCTGCTCTATTCTGCATCTTAAGATTTATTTTATTTAATAAACAATCTATAGATTAATTGTGCAAAGTTTCATTAAAATCTGAATTTTTAAGGTTCGAGAGATTTCTTTGTCTACTGACGGTCAGCAATTGTTCAATTGTTTGCATAAGAGGGCTTTTTAGCAAACTCTTGTGTATATCATGTAAGGTAATTGTTAAATACTGCATCAAAGGATTCTGTGAATATTTGTAAGTAAACAAAAAAAAAAAAACTTAAAAGGGAACCTCTCGAACCTTAAAAATTCAGATTTTAATGAAATTTTGCATAATGAATCATTAGATTGTGTTTATAAAATGAAATAAATCTTAGATGCAGTATCCAGCGGGAAGGACCAAAAAATTAGCGTTGAAAATGATAAAAAAACGGACGTTTTACCTTTCAAACACCACATGTCGCTAATGATTTGTTGCTAACCAAGAAACCTAGTACTTTCCTATACCTTTTAATATTAAAGTAAAGTAGTGCCATCTGTTGACTCCTGATATAACCTTATTCTAAGTCTTTTATTTAAATTTAAATTTTTCCAAATTCGGAAAGATTCTTAAACATAAATTAGAATAGAATCATATATAAGGGAAAACCTTCTGCATGACTTAGTTTTATATCTTATATAATAAAAGCGTTATTCTATCATCATGTCACAAGACTTTACGTTTTTCCACTCTTTTGACCAAACTATAAGAGATAGATTGGTCATGCAAATGGATAAAATGTAGATCTTTTTAAACCAAACAAAATGCTACAAAAATCTTTCAAAAAAAGTTTTTGGTTTCGAAGATGGTGCATTTTTAAAAGGTCAAATTTTGAATTTTTCTCAAATTAAATGAAAAGTATAAAAGTTGGAAGAGAACATTATATTGAGAAAATGTTGACATTTGAAAGTTCTATCAAACGATGTATCAGTCATTCACGAACATTCTGTGTTTGGAAGATACATGCAAAAATGAAGTGTTTGGTGGCAGCACCCCGTGTGAGTGCCAACCCGCATTACACCTGAATTAGGAGGAGAAGGCCACCTGAGTTAAAAGGGCTGGGAAGTCGTATATTCTCCGATCTCTATATTAATTTGCTAAATAAATTGAATCCCCCACCCCACCCAAAAATAAATAAAGACAAGAAAAAAAGAAACAAATAATGAAAAAAACGAGAAGAAAACTTTTATCAAAGCACTGATGTGTCTGTATCTTATTCTTTGGAAAGTGATCATTGAATATTTTTAAATAGGACTACATCTGAACGGACTTTTTACAATATCCTTACCTCCCCTCGGACAGTATATAAGCAGCGCGAGAAGACTGGCCAACTCATCATAGGCTATATGACATTATAGTCTGCGACCAATAGGAGCGGAGCAGTAAACATAAACGTTAACCAATCTGACAAACTGACCCCAGGTGTGTGGCAATATACCTGAGTTAAATGGAGAAGTCCACAACAGGCTGGGAAGTTGTATATATTCTGATCTTGATATTAATTTGCTAAATAAATATATATTTTTTTTTTAATGCTATACATGCAAGGGTTCCAGAATGAAGTGATGGTACCTGGCTAGTATAAAGATACTAGCCTACATGGTACCTGGCTAAAGATACATGATCGATAAATCAATTCATTAATATGTTCAGCATCGTAACATGGTAAAAAAATAGACAGACTGCGTTGAAATCTAACTAGTTTTAATGCATTTTTATGAATTAAAAATACTGAGGGTTTACTTCAATAAAATATTTTGTGTATTGGGTCCATTATAAAACAATCTCCTCGATATTTGTTTTGACATTAATTTTTTTTTTTTAATAGCTTAAAAATGATAGATGAGTAGAAGGTGTCTAAAGTTAGTCCAGTGCGTAATAGCATTGAGAGCTTATAACTTTGAGAGTCAAATCTGTGGGAAGGATGTTATTTTTTTAATAAGTATTACAAAAATATTATGAATTTGTACAAAGCTTTTTACTTTTATTTTGCTATTTCAAATTTAAAAGTGTTTTTATTGTCTTAATTTTTGCTTATATTAGTCTTACGTAATTAATTTAGCGAAAAAACGATCTTAACATAAAGATAAACAAAGGGAAAGATTTTATTATTTTAATAAGTATTATTTTCTCATATTTTCGTTTTTGTTTTTTTTCTTTTTCCTAATAGTAAGTTCTTTTTTATTTCTTTTCTTTATTTTTTTTTACCTTTGTTCATCTTTTTGTTAAGATAGTCTTATGTGATTAATTTACTGAACAAAGAAATGTAAGCAAAAATTAAGATAATAAAAACACTTTTAAATTTGAAATAGCAAAATAAACAAACACAGAAATACAACAAATAAAAGTAAAAAAGCTTTGTAGAAATTCATAATATTTTTGTAATCTATTATTTCTCTGTCTGTCTGTCCATCTCAGTGCAACAATGGAAAATGGTGTTTCCTTTTGCATTGTTGTGAGGAAGCCCACAAATGCAAAAGGCGCAATTGTTGTGATTTCCAATATTCACAATGGTAGTGCAACAATGGAAAATGGGTGTTCAGTTGTCATTGTTGCGAGGAAGTTGGCAAATGCAAAATGAGCATTGTTGAACTTCAAAATGTTGCATTTTCTGTCAACAATGGTGCTATCAAATAATGAGTTCATTCAAAAAGGAATAACATATCACTATTTGCGCAGCTATTCAACAAATCATAACCACTTCCATGGAAGCGATTCTTCTTGGATTATCCGTGCTCTTAATAAAAGTCAATATAAATTCCTAGCCTTATTTACTGTAAACTCAATTTACTGTAAATTCAAAGAATCACCAAGCCAAATTTTTAACAGTAAATAAGGTTAGGAATGTATATTGGTTGTTATTTAAGAGCAGGGGCTGATTGTATATTTTCATACATCACATATTATAAACGATATTGTGAAAGATATTGAGAGGAAAAAATTGAAAAGAGCACAACAGTCAGATTTGAATCGAAAGAATGAAGCCGAATGTAAAAGACGATCAAGAGCTAAGGAGACAACGGAAGAGACACAAGAGATACAGAGGTTAGATGCTTAACGACATCAGGCAAAGAGAGACAGAGACTTTAGGTCCCTGAACTCTACTTCATCTAACATCCATCTCAACATATCTCAATCTGTACACGGGGAATGGCCTAGTACTTATTAAAAAAATAACATCCTTCCCACATCCTTCAGTAAAAAAAAATAATGCCAAAACAAATATTGAGGAGATTGTTTTATAATGGACCCAGTACACAAAATATTTTTTTGAAGTAAACCATCAGTACTTTTAATTCATAAAAATGCATTAAAACTCGTTAGATTTCAACGCAGTCTGTCTGTTTTTTTTACCATGTTATGATGCTGAACATATTAATGAAATTGATTTATTGATCACGTGTCTTTATATTATATATCATAACTAAGGCCTGCAGAAGGTTTCGCCTTATATCTGATTCTATTCTAATTTACATTTAAGAATCTTTCCGAATTTGGAAACTTTAAATTTAAATAAAAGACTTTCAATAAGGTTATATCAGGAGTCAACAGATGATGCTATTAAAAGTTATAGGAAAGTACTAGGTTTCTTGGTTATGGCCAAATCACACCATCATATTTTTTGCTTCACTGAAATGATCATTGTTTTCAGTGAAGTGTTCCCATCATTGTTTTTCACCATAAACCGATCACACGATCGAAGAAATATGATGAAATAGTGCATATGATTAGCAGAGTGTTAGCCAATCAGAGTTGAGCTGGAAAGGTTTTGGCGGCAACTCCAAGCTTTTCCTAGTTACGAAAAGACTGCAAGTGTAGTCCGATATTTTGGACTTTCATCTTTTTTTAGAGGTTAAAATCGTGTTTTGGCAATGCAATTTTCGTAGAATTTGAAATTATTTTTAGCAAGCTGTCAATCTGTTCGAAACTAATTGTATATTGTATTCTAACATCTCTACTATTTAAGCGAAAGCGGAGTGAATGTTGATTCGAAAAGCGACAATCCCACAATCCTTTGCAAGCATATTGAAGCTTCAATAAGAAATGAAATATCTCTTTAAAAAGTTGTACAATTCAAGTTGAAATAAAATTCAATAAACACATTTTTTAAGCTTGAAAAAAATATATATTAAAAGAATTTCTATACATTACATTGCAGAAAATGGTTTTCAAGCCGGTTTTCTTTAAAAAGTTGACATCTGCACATTTTAAAGCATAGAATTATTTTATTTCAGTAAAAATATTGTTTATCTTCAAAACGTTTAGAATAGTTCCTAAATATTTTCAGTGATGAAAATGGTGAACAGATGCAAATCACATGATCGTAGACTGTCAATGATGAAAAATATGATGGTGTGATTTGGCTATTAGCAACAAATCATTAGCTCCATCTGGTGTTTGAAAGGTAAAACGATCGACTTTGGGTCATTTTCGACACTAATTTTTTGGTCCTTGCCGTTGGATTCTGCTTCTAAGATTTATTTCATTTTATAAACACAATGTAATGATTCATTCTGCAAAGTTTCATTAAAATCTGAATTTTTAAGGTTTGAGAGGTTTCCTTGTTAGTAATGCTTTACTTCACTGCTTCTATTTGCTCTCGAATTTTTGAAGTGTACTGTTTTTTAAAGCAGTTTATCGTGTTAGCTTACTGAAGTTTGGCAGAAAGTTGACACAAGTATTTTCCAAGTAATCTTTTTTCAACAAAGAATAATTAAAAGTTTTGAACACATTGCTTTTAAAAATCCCGTCAGTGCCTTCAGGCTTGCTTTTAACGAAGTGTTTCAGTTGTCCTATCAGTACTATTTTTTTTAAGTATATTTTCAGCAGTGGTTTCAGCATTTAGATAAGTGATATAAAAATGATTGTAAATGGTAATAGATTCAAGGAAAATGTATTGGCCTCTGTGCCCCTTAGGATCCCAGGAAGTAAGGCTGTCTGCCTTTAACCCCCGGGAAAGAAACCTGATACCCATTCAACAGAGGGCTGGGTAGGCCTTAGAACCCGTTTGAGGAGAATGGGATATAAATCCCTGGCATTGGAGGAGGCCGGGAATCGAACCCACCACCTCCAAACTGCAAGTGCTTTTACCCACTCGGCTACCGGGCCCACCGATTCACACATATATGAGAATGAAATAATGAATTTTAGACTGTTGTAGGATACTTTTTTTTTTATTTTACATTCTAAATAACAGTTCTCCAATTGTAGTATTTTCTATTATAATACTATGTTGCTACAAATAAAGATATGAGAAAAATTATTGTAAATGAAAATAAAAATATTGTAAGATGAATTTTAAGTATTTATTACTGTATCACTTCATAAAAGTATCTGTCAAGACACAGATAAGATTAGCAAATCTATACAGAATATCATTCAGAGTTTTTAAATTATTATCATAAATTCGTGAAGTTTTAATTTAAAAATTAAGAAATAGCTGAAAAATTGAATTCTTTACATAAGATATATCTTTGAATAATCATCTTGAATTAATAATTGATTCAAATATTTTTGAATTAATAATTGTTATCAATTACTACAAAGTGAGCAATTCTTGTAAATTTGATCTTAAAAATGGGCCTAAGGATTTTGTTAAAATGGGGTGAATCTACTGTTTTCAGGTGAGAGAAAGCGATTTAGCTAGGTCTCAACTTCAGGAAAACTCATTTAGGAGGTAATTGATTAACCTGGATACCAGTTTATTACTTTACTTACTTTATTCTTACTTTATTTTCGTTTTATTTTATTCTTAATAAATTCTTATTAAATGCGTTTTTACATGTATTAAAATAATTTATTTTTACCTGTAATAAAATAATAATTTTCTTAATAATAATTTTTAAAACTTTCAACATCGCATGTATTCACTGCGGAGCTCTCCATTTCCCCAAAAGAGGATTAAATGACCAGGTGATTGTCTACAATGAACTACGGTCCATCTCACATTCAACTTGCAGGGAAA